>JAVTVY010020482.1:0-72114 GCA_036873755.1 Hanleya hanleyi
GTGAATCTTTGGCTGCACTCCTTGTTCCAACAGGTGGATATAGGTCTGAACGATAAACTCATCAGTACGTCCACCAATACGTACCCGTACCGAGCCTACATGGAGACGCTGTTGTCGTACGGTAAAGATGCCAAAACAACACACTTACAAGCTCAGCTGTACTTCAGGGATACACCCGGAACCATGAACAGCGTGCTCGGTGCCAATACTGGGTTCAGAGAGCGCAAAAACATGGCAGCCGAAAGCAAGTCCATCGATATGATGGGACGACTGCACGCCGATCTGTTCATGCAAGACCGCTACATGATGAACGGTGTAGCCATCAAGATCAAGTTGACTCGGTCCATACCCGCGTTCGCCTTAATGGGCAGTGGAACCGGGGGTGCCCAATACAACATCATCATTGAAGATGCAGCCCTGTTTGTGCGTACGGTAGATTTGCAACAGGGCGTGTTGCTGAGTCACATGCAAGCCTTATCGAAAAAACCAGCCCAGTACCCCATCCGACGCGTACAGACCAAGGTGTTCTCTGTGCCAGCAGGTACGATGATGGCCAACAGAGAAAATTTATTTCTAGGGGATCTGCCTAAACGTCTTACCCTGGCGTGTGTGAGCAACACCGCATTCAATGGACAGTTGACTGAGAATCCGTTCTACTTTGATCATTTCAACATCAACTTTGTGGCACTGCACGTGGCCGGTCATCAAATTCCAGCCCGTCCATTACAACCGGCTTTAGAATAGGTTAACCAGAAGACTATTCTGTGAAGTCATGTGACGCAGTCAGTATGTCGGCACCTCTTCCCACTTCACTTATATGTGTTGTAATTTACTAGCGGAAACTATGTGCGGACCTACCTGAACCTGTTTACAGCCACAGGACAAAACAACCAGGACGAAGGCAATACCATCAGTCGAGAAGACTTTATGAAGGGGTACACATTGTTCGCCTTCGACCTCACCCCCACCTTGGAACACGATCATCAACTGGCTTTGCTGAAGAAAGGAAACCTACGGTTGGAACTGCGTTTCGCCACCGCTCTAGTCAACACCATTAACGTGATTTGCTACGCCGAGTTTGATAACGTCATCAGCGTGGATCACCAAAGAAACGTGCTGTGTGACTTCGAGGATACAGAGCAGCTGATGAGCATACTCCAGCGAGATGCGAAGATCCCCTTTCGAGGTGTGTTTCCACGCAATGTGTTTCCCACCCACTCCACCACCCCAGCAGCCTACATCCTGAATACAGACACGAGGAGTCGACCCGGTGAACATTGGATAGCTGTGTACGTGGACACCCTAGGCCAAGGCGAATACTTTGATTCCTACGGACTTGCACCCCTCCATGCCGATTTGGTGAAATTCATGGACGTCTCTACTACAGAGTGGCGTTGGAATACGCAAAGATTACAAGGACCCTTGAGTAGTGTGTGCGGACAGTACTGTGTGTTTTATCTCACTCACCTGAGTAGAGGACATTCTATGCCCACCATTGTACATATGTTTGATGATTATTGTCAAGCCGAAGACCGTGATGTCCTCGTCTATGACTGGACGGCCTCTCGTTTTAATGTGCATGCTCCATTTCTCTGGTTAACTTAAAAATGTACTGCGCGCGCGCAGGCCACTATTATTATCACGTTATATTGTTATGACGTTGTTGTTCTGACGTTCATTGTTGAATAAATTGATGAAAAAACACAAAAAAATGATTTGACTTTCTCTTTTTTATTTAAGTCAACAAGAATGAGTTACTGACTATATACAAATAGAATACAGGGTACAAATAGTAGGGGTATGTACACATAGAATAGTAGTGGTTAAGGTACAAAAAAAGTTCTGTCAGGAGTAGGATTCGAACCCACGTACGGCAATCGCCGACCAGCACTTAATACCGGCGCCTTAGACCACTCGGCCATCCTGACTTTTACAGTTTTATAACTCGTGTATCAACAGTTATAGTTCCACATTGTTTTTTACAAGTCCAAGTAAGTGGTGCTCACACCGTCGGCCAATACTTTTCGTTTGGGATAAAAGAAAGTAAAGGCGTCTCTTTGCTGGATATAGGTGCGCATCTGGTGGTCGACGACCCGGAATCCTCGGTTAGTGCCACTCGCACTGGCCTGGCTTTGCAATACACCCAGGTAGAGAGCTTTGTCGATGGCAGGGTCACGTCGGTTGACGCCTTTACAACTAAACTTATTTTCCGCTCCTTCATCTCCTCCGTAACAGTAGTAGGTCTTAGAGGAGAGCGCAATCATAGCATCCCCACTCCACTCTAGCTTAAACAGGCCGGGTGTCCGCTTGTCGTAGGTGTAGTGCTCACGTCGGGGTAGCCACAGGTCGCGGTCCGCTTCATACTGATCCCTTAGCTCGGGTTTCACCAGGGACTCCCAATCGGCGTTGGAGACGGCCATGTAGGCCGAATCTGTGTCCATCTCCATCAACTGCCAGTCTGAGGGATTAAAATAGACACCCATGAAGTCATAGAGAAACTGCAGCATCCTCAGCTTGGCCACCTGGTAGACCATACATCCAATCTGCAGGGGTAAGTTGTACCGGATAGTCTTCTTGGCTGAAGTGACTTCATAGGTGTCGTCATCAATGACCTCCACGGATCGAAACAGAGGAGAATTCACTTTTTTGCGGGCTTGGGCAGTACTACAAATGTTCACGTTGACGTGCTTATCCTGGTTCGTTACCGTTTTTCCGTAATAACCATTGCCAGTGAGCTTCCAAGATTCAGCGATGATGGCCTGACTCGGGTCTTGATCACCTTGACGACGGGCCGACGTCACGATGTCGGCATTCTCCGCAAAACAAGCCTCGGGTACGTACTGTATCACTTGATATATTTGAGTAATTTCCAAACCGTGGTTCATGTACCACTGCAGTAAGGGCGTGCCCAGCAAGATTTTCTCGGCCCACATACTACCAATCAACATACGGCGTGGTTGAGGCAAACACTCGTGTTGCTCTGCGTAGGTCCTCATGGTGTCCCCAATATCCTCCCGACCCACCAGCGTGTTCTTAAAGATGGGTGGACACTGGGCGAAGAGGGGCTTGAGAGTGTCAGGAACATGCAAATCACATTCTACAAAGCCGTAGAGGTCTCCCGAACGAATGGCGTCCAACATCTGTGGCAGACTTAGCAATCGCCGACGACTCAAGGGGTACTCACGCTCTTTTAGGAACCGTCGTAAATGGGGCAGGGCCTGGCACATCGTGTGAAATTCACATTCCCACATTTCAATGAGATGGAATCCTCTCTCTTTCACGTAATCCCCGTTGGCCACCACTTCTTCGCGTAATTCTTCCGGTGTTTTCCCACGTCGCTCATTGAAGCGGCCAGCGCTGAAATGGCATTCGTGGCCGTGCCAGTAACACCCGTAAAACTGGAAAACGGTCGGTGTTCCTTGTACAAGGGCAAACCCATCGACGGGGAGTCGACGATCTCCTATACGCTTCTCTGTGGCGTTGGTCTGGTGTCGTATATAAATTCCCCGTCGATAGGCTTCCCAGTCTAACCACTGGTCGGCGAGATGTTTGTAAGGTGACCGTTGCGGTGTAAAATGCCGACCTTCCGCCAACCAACGCGTATAATGCCCGCTGGGCATGGGTTGGGCGAGTGACCACAGGTAGAGGGCATTAGTATCAAATCCAATGATTTTGGCACAGGGTTTCCCACTGGGCAGAGTCGTGACATCCTTCTCATGGTAGCGGTGAAAAATAAGGCTAGGTCCGCCCACAATGTTCTTCTTCAGACATTCATGCATGTCTGCATCTTTCTGTTGTACCAACGAGAAGTAGGTGGAACACTCTTGAAACAAATGGCGAAGGGCTAGACCCGGTAAACTTAAGCACTCTTTAAAGATATCGACATGCATTTGGCGACGAAAGAGTTGCACCATTTTCTCGGCCGCTTCCAGGAAAGGAACCACATCTAGGTTGTTATACCACACCAGGAAATCTCGCAACGTCTTCATGCTGTGGCGGTTCCACACTTGTTGGAGTTCGATGTAGGTGGCCTCTGGCAGAGCTTCCCCTTTCAGGTCATTGTAAAACGCTTCCCGGGGTGGCAACTGGGTGTCTTCTAAGCGGTCCAGGCTCGTCATATAGGTGTACGGGAAGTAACCTTTCGTCTGGGTACAGTCGTATGCTTTCACCCACTGATCATAACTGTGATTGGGTGCCAGGTAATTCCGTACATCCAGGAAATGCAGTGATGTGGTAGTGAGGGCCATATGATTATTGATCTTCTTGATCACGCACTTGAGGGTATTCGCCTGAGCCAAGTAAGGGTAGAGAAATTCTTTCACCATGTTCAAATCATAGCGTCCCGAGTTGAAGCCGAGCACCGGTAACTGACCTAGGTACTGTAGGAAGCGCACTTTTAATTTCTCCGCATACGGTTTGGGTAAAGGGACATCCTGCGACTGCAGAGGCTGCGACTGCAGGGACTCGGACTCGGACTCGGACTCTTCATCATCGCTGAACGCTACACCCGGTACAGGAATGCAGTCGTCCAGTTGGTCCAGTACGTCCTGAAACTTGGCCACCAACAATTCCGTACTAGCCGCACTGACTTGCTCTAAATACTCCATCATGCGGGTAATCAACTCATGGGAGTCCCCCGTGGACACGAAACACACCGGAGCAGCGTCATAGCCAGGTACGTTGCTGGAAATACTGACACTCAGAGGAATATGGCGCTGCGTCCACTACGTTTTGGCTGAAAACATGTCCATGGGCTCCAACAGGGCCTCAAAATCGTAACACGCCCGGTAGGGAAAATAACGGTCCTCTTCCGGTATCATCACACCCTCATCGGCCAGTTCCTGGAAAATAGTAGGCGTATTATGATACACGCCACCCGGATATACTCGCTTGACACTGTTGTCACAAATTTTCTCGTGGCGCTGTAAGTCGGTGGAGCGATGAAACACACGATGGCATTGACCACAACTGAAAGACTGAGCGTACTGGCTCATATCGTGGATGAGGGAAAAATGACTCACCCCACCGTTGTCGAAGACATTGACTTTCATCGTAGCAGCATACCGTTCTGTTGATCGCCGAACCAATTCAGCCACAAATGTATCGTCCTCGCATCGTAATCGATAGACAAAGATATTAATGTCGAACAGTGTTTCCACGTCATCCAAATTCTTAAAAGGCACTCCACGGAAGTGCCGCTTATCCATGTCTTGCTGCTCTAAATACTGTTCCCAATAGCCATCGGCCACTGTGTCACAACTCTTGGGGTGACACTCGTCCACATGCACGGCCAAACACCGAAACAGACATTTCCGGTCTTTGTAGGACCCCTTTGTCCCTCCTGTTAATGCAGACAGGCCGTGTCGATGAAGCAACCACGGAGGAAGTAGTACAGGAGCACCGATAGGATGATCTCTCATTTTCGTGACGAAAAATGTGACGTTGGTCACCATTTCCACCAACCATTGGGTATTGGGGCGTTGCAACCGAGCCCATTCCAATGGATCCAACGTAGTCAATTGGTCGATGAGTGGCTCCAGAGAAATGGCATCCGTGATGGTGAACGGCTGGTCAAACACATACGAATTATTACTGGGATAGAAATACCGCAGTTGGTCCGTCTTTTTGTGCCGTAAGATATACCCGAATGTCACATTCAACTTGAAGGCAGTGACCTGATCTGTAAAAATGTTCTCGGCGTAAGTAGGAAGATACGTGAGGTCCTCCAACCGAAAATTATACAAGTCCAATAGACGACGGTCACGGTGGAAACAATGGCGTATGGTAGCCCAGTGACGTTGATAAATGTCCCTGACACGCTCATCTTCAGGCAAGACTTCAACCGGAGGTACTGCTGGGTCAAAGGGAAAATCTTCTCCACGTCTCATGCTTTTCGTCTCATACAAGCGGATAGGCAAGCAGGCAGGCAGGCAGGCAGACAGGTCAGGTAAGTCAGATTGAATACACCCCTACCCTAAAAATCGACTCCTTTTATACGTTTTTCTATAATCCGCCATCTTGTCCCCACCCACAGCCGCCATCTTGTCCCACCACCCACAGCCGCCATTTTGTCCCACCACCCACAGCCGCCATTTTGTCCCACCACCCACAGCCGCCATTTTTGTCCCACCACCCACAGCCGCCATTTTTGTCCCACCACCCACAGCCGCCATTTTGTCCCACCACCCACAGCCGCCATTTTGTCCCACCACCCACAGCCGCCATTTTTGTCCCACCACCCACAGCCGCCATCTTGTCCCACCACCCACAGCCGCCATCTTGTCCCACCACCCACAGCCGTCCCATTTTTGTCCCACCACCCACAGCCGCCATTTTGTCCCACCACCCACAGCCGCCATTTTGTCCCACCACCCACAGCCGCCATCTTGTCCCACCACCCACCATCCACGCATGCGCACACCACCAATTGTGACGTCACCCAAGGTTCTGCGCATGCGCACTGACGCGCTAAAGACCGAATTTACGCCTTGTATACTACTTGTATCGGTATCTGATCAGCGTGACGTCAGATATAGGTAACAGATTGATCGCTGCTAATAGATCGATATAATGATTGATTGTGTGTGAATCAGTGTACCGCCCTCCTCTATTCAATTCTAATCTATATTATATAATTCATCCCCTGTTTGGACGAAAAATTTCAACAGCGTAATGAGAGGCTTGGGCCAAATCAATTCAGTTTTCGACTGGACAGAAAATGGTTCTGGTTATATACGAAGAAAATGTATGCGCCGATTCCTGAGTTTCATTTCAATGTACCTTAAGGCATTATATATTTAAGATAATTTGAAATAAAGGTTACTCTCTAAAATAATTAGATTGGTAACTCAATCTGTCAGATTGGAATTAGTGACCAATCTATTCGATTGAATAGTCCATCTATTAGATTAAATTTTCTGTCCACAACAGATTCATTTTATCGTTTTCAAACTATTGGATTGAATATTTTCAATCCGATAAAAGACTGGTCACTAATTTCAACCTGATAGATTGAATTTCAATCTAATTATTGTTGAGAGTATGCGTGCCAAATAATGATACACTTTGATTCTCTAGACAAGATACTAACGAAGATATATTTATTATTTTAAAGACCCTGATAAATTATTATATGTGGTCAACACAAATGTAAAAACATCATTACAGTCCATGAATTACTGAGTTTCACAGCTAAATATTGATAAACGAATAAATTGCATAATTTTACAGATGATAGAATTTGCTGTAGTGTTCAGTACTGACCGGTAGCATGAGCATTCGAGTATGAATGGCTATGTGTGTCGGTGTCTGAACAGCGTGACGTCAGATATCGGTAACAGATTGATCACTGCTAACATATCAATATAATAGTCGATTGTATGTGAATCAGTGTACCGTATATATGGGCGGAAACTGCAAGTGGGGAAAGAGAGGCACCGGCATCAATTAAGTTCTTCGACTGAATATTTCTGGTTGCGAAGCAAATAAATATGTGTCGGTGTCTAAGTTTCATTTTAATATTATAACGTTAGGCAATAATGTTAAACTTTGATTCTTGAGACAAATGATATTAAGGAAGAGATCATAAGCATATTTTGAAGATCCCGATGAATTATATAATGTGGTCAACACCAAATTTAAGAAAAATCGAAAGAAGGATTACTTTTAGTGAAATAATGAGGTTTATACATGTGCCCCTGAGAGAAGACACTCGGTGTAATATAGATATATAGTGAACACATTCGTAAAAAAAAACACAATAAGCATCGGTGTAGTTTTTCAGGAACAGTTCATGCTGTGATTAATGTACTATCTTCATTGAAGTCTAGCTTTATCACATTACAATACATACGACTTTGAAGAAGCAAATGTTTGGCAGTAAATTCAGATAAACCGAAATCGCAATTCACACTCCAAGACTGGAAAAACTTTTCTTGAGAACAAATCATGATATGGATATGTCACGTCTATGAGAGCAAAAAAAAACAAACTGGTTAAAATGCATGAACTCGCGAGTTAAGAGTAAATGACCGGGGACGGTATACAGCAGGTTATAGTTCAAGTATACAGTCGTTTTAACTCCTCGTGTATTTTTGATATCCTACATAATTAAGAATATTGCTTTCTTTGATAGGCATTTAGAAGTTGGGTATATAACACAATGCTATTCTATGGATAACAACTTCTTTATTGCTGTGGAGCTGACGTTTCGTTGGAGATACTTCCAACTTTTTCAATCATTAGCTTTGAAAAAGTTGGAAGTATCTCCAACGAAACGTCAGCTCCACAGCAATAAAGAAGTTGTTATCCATAGAATAGCATTGTGTTAAGAATATTGCTATGAAAACCATGGCTATGACTTCATTTCTTTAACTGGGGTATCGCGTGCTTAAGCGACGGGGTGTCAGATTCCGGTAACATATTGAACAGTGACTGAAAGGTGATCACCCAATCGATCTGTGTCAAATATATGAGTTCACCGCCTCACCTAAACTGACTGACAGGATCGGAGGGACAATGATACCCTGTGATCGGGGGCTGGACGCTAGTCTATCATACTGTCAACAGATGAGCAGTCCGGATTTTAGTTATTTTCTAGTTATACTGCCAGAACCATTTGCTGAAAATTGGTCGAGTCCCATGCGGGATTCGAACCAGTGCACACCAAGTTAGGTGCCTTAATCTGGTGGTCACTGGTTCGAATCCCGCTTCATCAATATGTCAAGTTTCTACATGTAGCAGGAAAGAAAATCCTGATTGACATACAAAAACTTGTAACTGATAGTGATAATATAGCAGATAATATATAGACTTAGATCGCCGACATTAAAGTTGGTGATTAGGTTCCTAACTCTGGGGGTCGCTGGTTCGAATTCCGCTCGGAACTCGACCAATTTTCTGCGCTAGAATCTGTGCTATCTAAGACAGTGTAATCCCAAAATCACGAAAATATTTTCTTAACGACAAAACTATCTTCCTATGTATTCAGCTATGGGAGCTGTGTCATAACGACCATCAGAGGGGTACTGTATGTTCGCTTTGAAGACTACCGGTATGCTACCTCCTATTTTTGTGGGAGGCCCGTTGGCCGTGTGGTTTAGATCGCCGACACATAGTGATGGCGATTAGGTCATGAATTCCACGAGATATGTAACCAAAATGTAATTCCGTCACATAATTCAAAATCTCGGTTAGGTCATTCCTGGACAATTTTGCCCATGTTGTTGACCGGTCATTATCGCCCTTTCACATTCAATCGAATATTCATGCATTACCGGGTACATGACAACATAATTCATGTGTTTGGCTCTGTCCTCAGAATTTGTTAGACCGGATAAAATCGGAACTCGTAAAATAGTAAAAATCGCAACTCCTTAAAACATGGACCAAAATGTAATTCCGTCACGCAGTTTTTCTTAACCACATTTATCAATTTGAAACTTTACTTGACAGAAATCAGATATGATGTAGTCCAGGCGCTCAGGATTCGAATAAAACATCACCTGAAATGAGAAACATTCGAGTTTGATGGAATATATATGTAACCGACACGTCCGCATAATGTGGTTACTTCACTGTAATTCCGTCACGCGGTATTCGAATGTCATGTGACCAGGTAGAAAACAAGTCCCTTTTTTTCTCTCATCCTAAAGTTCTTAGTACTAGGGTTAGGAAAAGGACATTCCAAAACAGATGTTATCATGGACTAGTAATAACAGAGGTTCAGGAGAACTGAACACATGGGTACCTTGTAATTCCGTCACGCTGGAATTCATGAGCCTGTGCCTTTTTCTGGGGGTCGCTGGGACTCGACCAATTTTCTGCACTAGAATCTGTGCTATTCTAAGATAATCCAAAAATAACGAAAATACTGATTATAAAGCAGTGAGGACAGGCAAACCGTTACAGTTATAGTTTCTACAATACAACAGACAAAGCGAAGGAAATTATGGCATTTTGGCTCTCTCCTAATGTGGTGTAGTGAGTCCGTGTCCGACTGTTGTCGTAGTTCTGATGTTTGATACAACCTGCTAAGCCACGTGTTGTTGTGGCGCGTCAGTTCTGAACAGAGAATACACAATCTTGATCTTCCGAATAGCTGTGTTTATTATTTCTAAACAACATTACATTGGCGACGAAAATTGGATGAAAAACACGTGGGAACAACTATACAACATGATGATGATGATGATTTCTGTAAAAAATGCTCTCCTGCGCAGCTGGATGTCCACCTCGGTGAAATATCACTCAGTAAAATAAATAGTAACTCTGCCACCTATGTCACTATCACATTGACTAAAAACTGTTTCCGGCTCCAGCAGCTGGCGATTTTTTTATTTATTTATTTTGTTTTTTTTGTTTTTTTTGATGCTCCATTTAAATGTTCAGTTTAACTTTGTCCAGAAAGTTAAGGACTGCAGCTTTTACTGCACACCGGGTATTGTCGCTGGAGTGACTGGGATAAAGTAGTGTGTCTAGGTCCAGTGTTCTCTCATAACATGGTGTCTGATCCTTTACATATGTCTGCTCTATTTGTTCCAACATTATTTCCCTGTCAGTGTACATTGAGGGGCAGTCCAACATTATGTGTCTGACTGTCTGACTATCCTGTTCACAAATGCACAGGGGACTATCGACCAGTTTTAGCTTATTCATGTGGGCGAGTAAGCGACTGTGCCCAGCTCTTAACCGGAGGAACCTGATCTCACTGCTTCTGTTGAAAGTGGACATATATCTGTGCTTTGGTACAGTACCACAGATGTCGTGCAAATTTCTGCCGGAGTCAGAGTGATCCCAGGATCTTTGCCACTTCTTTCCGATATGCCTTCTTATTGTACTCTTGACTAATTGGAAAGACACCCGGGAGTGACTATGGCCCTCACCCACAGCCATGGCAGCCTCTTTAGCAGCCGCATCTGCCAGCTCGTTTGGGACGAGTTTTGCATGCCCAGGGATCCAGTGCATGTTTACCACCACACATAGTTTATCCAGCTCAGAAAAACATCTACCAGGATGCTGTCAATGATATCCTGATGACAGGGGTGTATTTCACTGGAGTCCACACTAGCCATTCCTGCCTTACAGTCTGAGAAGATATGTACCTCCTGGATGCGTTGCAGTTTTGAGTGTTCCAGAGTCACATGTGTTGCTAGTTTTACTGCAGCAAGTTCGCCGTGGTAGCTTGTGCTGTAGTCTGAAACAGTTTTTGTCGGGTTTACCAAGGGTAAACCCTACAGTACTCTTCAGTTTTTCTTTTTTCTTCTGCACATGTGTAGTTTTGATCTCCTACCCGGAGACTGTTCTCGTTTGATGTCCCTTACAGCATTCATGCCCCTTACAGCATTCATATACACATTTGCAATGCACGGTAGCTTGTGCATTGAACGTGATAATTGGAACATTATCGCAGTAAATTTTATCTTACCAATTTCTTTTGAATTTGACTTTCCAATCTATTTTATCCGGCATCATTTGTTACGGCGGAAAGGGTACTGTAGTCATTCTCCACGGTCCATCGACAACCGATCCATGGAACTCTTGTTGCAAAATTATGACACCTTCAACCAAAATAAAATTTTGATTGAATATTTCAGAATTATGTGTGTTTAAAATAGCTAAAATTGGTTTTGGTTAAAGGTGTCTTATTTTTGTAAAAAAAAAAAAAAAATCTGCACCAAAAAGTGCATAAAAATAAGAAAATAAGCCAATGTACCAACTTTGGTGCGTCATAAATCCGTTTTCATGCATCTGCAGCCCTTCATTATTTTGTGTCATATAACTTAGCATGTAGGCTGTACAAAATGGTCCATTTCATATCCTTTTGATAAAGGTGAAAGTTTGGCCCTGCAAATCGAACAGCTTGAGGACGATTTCCTCCCTTTTTGATCACAAATATGGGACTAATAAACCCCTCTGATGCAAGTAAACCCGACATCAGTATTTTAAGTACTTTGATTCTTATTACCACCGGTTGAGATTGAATACCCTCCATGTAGCACACCGCCGCGGCTCCACAATGACCTGGGTTAGGAGCCGCCGAACCATCAGTGAATATCAGTGGAGCAGACTCAGGTAGGGATGCGATGACATTATGGAAGTATTAATGTGATGCCTTGACTTGTTCGTTCGTCCTGTTTTTTGAGGATCCAAGGTTTGTCGGAGCACCATGAATAACCGGGGTACTGAACCTCAGCCTTTCAACGGACATAGCGACAAACTGTTGCTTGAACTGTACCGTCAAACGCAGGTACTAACGCAGCATGGCTTCTGTTTTACCACCTTTTCCCAAATTTCCAGTATCGAGCGAT
The DNA here is from genome assembly GCA_036873755.1 of Hanleya hanleyi. Lineage (NCBI taxonomy): Eukaryota > Metazoa > Mollusca > Polyplacophora > Lepidopleurida > Hanleyidae > Hanleya > Hanleya hanleyi. The sequence goes on from JAVTVY010020482.1 coordinate 12,309, forward strand.
TTGAACACTGTTTCAACGCGGTGGACTAAGTGGGTCTCCCGGTTCGAAAATTTTCTCGTAGCATTAGATGTAGATGGAGAAGATACGGCTAGAAGACGTGCCCTTCTACTACATTACTCGGGAGAAGAAGTTCAGGATATCTTCGATACGTTATCTGATACGGGAGATGCAGACGATTACAAAACAGCTCTGGAGAAACTTACCGCCTATTTTCAGCCCAAGAAAAACACAGAGTACGAACGCTATGTGTTTAGACAGTCTGATCAAAAACAAGGCGAAACTTTGGATGTGTTTCACACTAGACTGAGACAACTTGCAGTGAATTGTGAGTTTACAGATTTGAACGGGGAAATCAAATCTCAGATTATACAGAAGTGCATATCAACCCGACTTCGTCGTAGAGCTCTTCGCTCCCCAGAGATGACATTGACAGATCTGTTGAACTTGGGTCGTTCAATGGAGATTTCAGAACAACAGGCCGAGGAAATTGAAAAACCAGATACAAGGTCAGTGAATTTTGTTTCCTCAAAGTCTAACTACACAAAACGTAGACGTCCACAGCAGTCAAAATTCACCAAGAATCAGGAGGCAAAACCTAAATCAGCTAACCCGGCTGATAGAAATAAAAAGTGCAGAAATTGTGGCGGAACATTTCCACATAAACATGGTCCCCAAGCCTGCCCTGCATTCGGCAAACAGTGTGATTTCTGCAAAAGGCCTAATCACTATGCTCGTTGTTGTTTGTCAAAACTATCAGTCATCAGTCCACAACAAAACCAGGAAGTCAGCATGTACACAACGTTTCATCAGAAAAATCTACACTTCGTTTCCAATATGACGAATCTTCCTCTGATGATGAGTATGTTTACACTATAGCACACTCTACTTCAAAAGCTCCAAAGCTTGACCTGCTCATTGAAAATACTCACCTACAAATGCTCATAGATTCAGGTGCGAGTGTGAACTTGATGGATGAAGAACAATTCCAGAAAATCAAACAGAATGTTGATCTTCAACCTACTAGTGCACAAGTATTTCCGTATGCATCTGACAAAGCTTTGAAAATCTTAGGCAAGATCCGTGTCAACCTTCAAACATCGACCAAGACTGGTTTGGTGAAATTTCTGATTGTTCCAGGTACAGGAGGTTCTCTGCTGAGTTATCAAACTGCAGTAGAATTTGGGTTACTGAAAGTTATCCAGTCTCTCAGCACTGATCAACAACCCAAGGAAAGTACGAGTATTAGTGTTAAAACGACAGTACTGGACCAACCCCCAAAATGTACCAGCAGTAGTGGTAAAACGACACTTCTGGACCAACCCCCAAAACCGGTTCCCAAAACATCGGATTCCAAACTGAAGAGTTTGTTGGCAGACTACAGTGATAGATTTGAAGGGATAGGGAAAATGAAGAATCACCAGGATAAGCTACACATCGATCCAGATGTACCCCCTGTTACCCAACCTCATAGACGGATTCCATTTCATATGAGACACAAAGTAGAGGAAGAACTGGAACAGCTAGAAGCTATGGACATCATAGAAAGAATTGATGGTCCTACACCATGGGTTTCACCCATAGTAATCGCCCCAAAACCGGAAAACCCGGATCAAGTGAGAATATGTGTGGATATGCGTTTGCCAAACAAAGCCATTAAGCGTGAACGACATATTACACCCACAGTGGATGACATGGTACATGACCTAAACGGTGCCACAGTATTTTCCAAGCTGGATTTAAACAAGGCATATCACCAGTTGGAACTAGCACCCGAGTCAAGGTATATCACAACATTTACTACCCATGTTGGCCTCAGGAGATACAAACGCCTAAATTTCGGGATTTCATCAGCTTCTGAAGTCTTTCAGGATTCCATACGCCAGGTTCTCGATGGAATTCCAGGAACAATGAACTTAAGTGACGATATACTCGTTTTTGGCAAAACTCAATCAGAACATGATGCCAGCCTAGAGAGAGTGATGCAGCGCCTTAGAGAATACAACATCACTCTAAACAGAAGCAAATGCCTGTTCAACAAGCGCTCCTTGGATTTCTACGGATACAAATTTAGCAGTGAAGGAATGTCTCCTGACCCGAAGAAAGTAGAAGCCATTCGAGAAATGAGCCCTCCAACCAACGCTTCTGAAGTCAAAAGCCTGCTAGGAATGACTGGCTATTGTGCGCGATTTATTCCCGACTATGCCACGATCACACAGCCACTAAGATCACTAACCCAGAAAAATGTGAATTTTGAGTGGTCGACCGAACAACAAGAAGCCTTTGAGAAACTGAAACGAGAGTTGAAAAGTGAGACAGTGATGGCTTACTTCGACACTCAGAAAACAACAGAACTGATTGTGGATGCCAGTCCCGTTGGTTTGGCAGGAATACTCACCCAGCGATCAGAACCTGATGGCGATGCCAAAATAGTGGCATACGCATCACGTGCATTATCACCTGTGGAGCAGAGATATGCTCAGGTAGAACGAGAGGGACGTGTTAATTATTTCTAAACAACATTACACCTAACTCGTGTAGCCATAATGTCACGTGGTTTAATAATGAGACACGGTAAGTATGCGATCTTGAGTGACATACTGATTAGTGATTGGACAACGATCACCTGAATCCATGTTCCTCATGTGTTCATCGCCTCGCCCTATGTGATTGGCAATATGGGAGGGGCAATAGACACGCTTCTGTTTGTCAAAAGTTGGGTGTTTGAAATGTATACATGTGTGCTAATATCAGTCGACCAATAACAAGGATGTAACGTCTTAAATCTTCAAATTCCCACTGACAAACCCTGAATAAATGTGAGATAAACAGCATATTATTCATGTAGTTTATATTTATCAGACTTTCCCCAAGAATTCTATCCGACTACGTGTATTATTAATATCGTATGCATGCAAGATGAAAAGACAACTTTGCCTGAATATATATATATATATATCGAGAATAATCAGAGTAAATCTGTCTTTATGTATCGTCGAATAATGAAAGGTGAAGCATATATGAACTATTAAAACTAAACTTGTTATAAAAATCCTCATATGACCATAACTCCATGTATGATAGCCTTTATTACTCCGCAGGCAAATTTGTATTCAATATCGGGATTGTGATTGGTTAAAAGGTTGGGTCGTATAAACCCATATACCCCGAGTGATGTTTTTCTACTCGGGGTATATAAAAACAACTCACTGGAAACGACGCTCTCGCTTGAAGTTCGAAAGTTCAGCTGACCATATCTCAATATTTATGGAATAACTTCTTGACGCTCACTCGTCAAAATTTAATGAAATAAAATCCTACTGCATTACTTTCACTGAGGTTTCCGACACACAACCCACCAAAAGGTGTCATTTCTTCCAAAAATAAAAGTCGATTTCCGAACGAAAGCAGATCGAAATGGATTGTGTCGTACATCCTTCGGCTGACGCCAAAGGGTGTACGAGTTTCAGGGAGGGTCGTAACATTTCATACACCCGGGGGAAAACCTGAATAAATAATAATATACCAGAAGCATATAGGCATTACAACAATTACTAACTCTGCACTCCTATTGGCAAAGCGGTAAATATTTTTTATCGAAACATCGGGTAATACAATATCTTCAGGTTGTTTACATGAACATGGCAGTAAAAAGTGACTGACTTACAAAACACGAGAATACGAAATAGGACTTCATTTGCAAAAAAACAACAAACAAAACAAAAAAACGAAATGTTGGACAGTGACACGGATTTGAAAGGGGTCGAATGAGCCTCGTATAATACAAATCTCCATGGTGTTTACATGAACATGCATAATCAAAATGTGACTGTTATACAATATACTCTAGAAAACGAAAAAGGAATTCATTTGAGGGAAACGAAATACTGGTATATTGATAAACGGCACGATATCTTGACTTTTCAATGATGCTGTTTAATTTGAAAATAATCAAATGGCGGATTAGATTCCATGAATCTCTGAGGTTCATGAGCTGTGGTTTAGGCTCCCAACCCCCGAGAAAAAACAGTTCATGTTGTAATCAGTTTCTCCAATGAAGTCTAACTTCTTGATACGACTTTGGAGTAAACCGAATCCCATTCTAGCGAAATATAAATGGATAGTGTCAAGACTAGAAATATAAATTTTTGTTGAGAGCAAGTAATGATAACCGTGTCTCGTTCACGAGAGGAAAAGACAACCTAAACGCATGAACTCGCAAGTTAAGCGTAACTGACTGGGGATGGCATAAGTGCAGGTAATTCAGGTAGTTTGTCGTTTTCACTCCGCGTGTATTCTTGATATCTTACACAAAGAACAATACGATGGAAATCACGGCAGTCGCGTGCTTTCGCGACGGGGTTTCAAAACCAGGCTGCATGCATGGTGTTACTTGTATTATTGAATCTTTCAGCAAGATTGATCTAGCATCAGTCAGTGTGTAACAGCGGTTTGTGTTTTTGTTTATATAAATGTGAACGATAAACAAATGAATAATACTGCACCTTAGCCGATGAAGTTACATATCTCGCTTGACACACGCATCTGTTTGTTTATGCCTGCATGTGGCGTATATCCCTTCTAGTAGGATTTCGTAGATTCGGAGAACAATACTCACTGCTGTGAACGTCACACAACATTCGTTCAGAAACTGGTTCGCCAAAATCTATACCATCGCTCGCCATCATACAAGGTTTCTACAAGTGGGTGGATGTTTCAGAGGTACCAAGGAGCTAGGTGTCGAATTATGTAATACAGAATCTCCACTGTGTTTACATGAACATATAGCCTCCAAACGTGGCAGTTATACGATTTACTCTAGAAACAAAAAACGAATTCATTTGAAAGAAACGAAATACTAGTAAATGACTCGGATTTGACGAGCGACATGGTGTTTTAACGATGTCATTGAAAATTGTTGACCGCTTCACTCTTGCCATAAACTAACATGATTTTAAGTGTGTTTTTTTTTAATTACAGGCCCTTTCGGATTCTAGTGCTGATATTGTCTTGTGTATAAGGTATTTTGATCATGGACGATGCAATCGCTATTGATAACGCCTAGTTACTGAATGCCCGAAGAATTATATACAGACAGACCGGAAAAGTGAATTTTGAACTTTCGTAATGATTGGAACGTGCCCATATCAGAGTAGCCCCATTGTGACTAACAGATTCATAACCATACGGCTGCATGAACACCAAAAAAACAGTTCATAGCCCTGGAATAATTATATCATCCTGGCAGAACTCGTTGTACAGTTGTATATTGCACAAGAGACGACAAGGTCTATTACAGTTTTCATATATTTCCATATCATTTATATCCGAAGTTCACTTGGAGAAAATCTTCTATATATAATAGAGTTATATTATACCATCAAATCTCTACGGTGTGTTGGCAATGGACAACTTCAGTATTATTCAACCGTTTGTTTTCTGACTGGAGGTAAGGAGCTTTGAAAAGTCAAATACTCCCATTTATAAGTGAACGAATTGCACAATTTAACAGACGATAGTAAGCCATTGTTGACTGATAACATGAAAAGACGAATATCAGTGGTGGCTGTGTATCGGTATCTGATCAGCGTGACGTCAGATATCGGTAACAGATTGATCACTGCTAACAGATCAATATAATAGTCGATTGTGTGTGAATCAGTGTACCGCCTTCCTCTATTCTATTATATATTTCAATTCATGCATTGTATATATGGGCGGAAACTGAGAAAAGAGAGGCACCGGCATCAATTAAGTTCTTTGACTGAGCTGCAAATTTTTCTGGTTACGAAGCAAATATGTGTACATGTCTGAGTTTCATTTTAATATTATAACGTTAGGCAATAATGTTAAACTTTGATTCTTGAGACAAATGATATTAAGGCAAAGATCTTAATTATATTTTGAAGATCCCGATGAATTATATAATATGGTCAACACCAAATTTAAGAGCAATCAAAAGAGGGATTACTTTTCATGAAATAGTGAGGGTTATCTGAGGGGTATCCATGTGCCCTCGTGAGAAGACTCGAGATGTAAATATAGCTATAGTTTGAACACACTTGGATATCAAACCACAATGAGCATTGGTTTAGTTTTTCAGAAACAGTTCATGCTGTGATTAATGGACTATCTTCATTGAAGTCTAGCTTTATGACATTACAATACATACGACTTTGAAGAAGCAAACGTTTCGCAGTAAATTCAGATAAACCGAAATCGCATTCCACACTCCAAGACTGGAAAGACTTTTCTTGAGAACAAATCATGATATGGATATGTCACGTCTATGAGAGCAAAAAACAAACTGGTTAAAATGTATGAACTCGTGCGTTAAGCGTAGAAGACCGGGGACGGTATACATCAGGTTATAGTTCAAGTATACAGTCGTTTTAACTCCTCGTGTATTTTTGATATCCTGCGTAATAAAGAATAATGCTATGAAAACCATGGCTATCACTTCATTTCTGTAACTGGGGTGTCGCGTCCTTTAGCGATGGGGTGTCAGATTCCGGTAACATATTGAATAGTGACTGAAAGGTGATCACCCAAATCGATCTGTGTCAAATATATGAGCTCACCGCCTCACCTAAAATGACTGACGGGATCGGAGGGACAATGCTACCCTGTGATCGGGGGCTGGACGCTTTCGTCTATGATACTGTCAACAGATGAGCAGACATGTATACCATGAAATAATTGTTTACCTGACGCACGCAATAATTTGTCCGGATTTTAGTTATTTTTTAGTTATATTGCCAGAACCATTTGCTGAAAATTGGTCGAGTCCCATGCGGGATTCGAACCAGTGACCATCAAGTTGGTTGCCTTAATCTGGTGGTCACTGGTTCGAATCTCGCATGGGACTCGACCAATTTATCAGTATGTCAAGTTTCTACATGTAGCAGTAAAGAAAATCCTGATTGACATGCAAAAACGTGTAACTGATAGTGATAATATAGCAGATAATATATAGTTTTAGATTGCTGACTCTGGAGGTCGCTGGTTCGAATCCGGCTCGGAACTCGAGCAATTTTCTGCACTAGAATCTGTGCTATCAAAGAGAGTGTAATCCAAAAATAACGAAAATACTGTAATACGATCAATTTCTAAATGACAAAAATATCTTTCTATGTATTCAGCTATTGGAGCTGTGTCATAACGACCATCAGAGGGGTACTGTATGCTCGCTTTCAAGACTTCCGGTCTGCTACCTCCTACTTTTGTGGGAGGACCGTTGGCCGTGTGGTTTAGATCGCCGCGACATATAGTGCTGGCGATTAGGTGCCTTTCTCTGCGGGTCGCTGGGACTCGACCAATTTTCTGCACTAGAATCTGTGCTATTCTAAGATAACATAATCCTAAAATAACGAAAATACTGATTATATTAAAAGCAGTTAGGACAGGCAAATCGTTACAGTTATAGTTTCTACAATACAACAGATAAAGCGAAGGAAATTATGGCATTTTGGCTTTCTCCTAACTCGTGTAGCCATAATGTCACGTGGTTTAATAATGAGACACGGTAAGTATGCGATCTTGAGTGACATACTGATTAGTGATTGGACAACGATCACCTGAATCCATGTTCCTCATGTGTTCATCGCCTCGCCCCACGTGATTGACAATATGGGAGGGACAATAATGACCCGTGTCTATGGGCGAGACACGCTTCTGTTTGTCAAAAGGTGGGTGTTTGAAATGTACATATGTGTGCTAATATCAGTCGACCAATAATAAGGATGTAACGTCGTAAATCTTCAAATTCCCACTGACAAACCCTGAATAAATGTGAGATAAACAGCATATTATTCATGTAGTTTATATTCATCAGACTTTCCCCAAGAATTCTATCCGACTACGTGTATTATTAATATCGTATGCATGCAAGATGAAAAGACAACTTTGCCTGAGAAACAGATATATATATATATATATACATCGGGAATAATCAGAGTAAATCTGTCTTTGTCTATCGTAGAATAATGATAGATGAAGCATATATGACCTATTAAAACTAAACTTGTTATAAAAATCCTCATATGACCATGCATACCTCCATGTATGATAGCCTTTATCACTCCGCAGGCAAATTTTTTTCAATATCGGGATTGTGATTGGTTAAAAGGTCGGGTCGTATTATTAGTTATACGTCGCCCTTCCGGGGTAATACGGGATGAGATTTGGTTTGGCGAGAGAAACCAAATCTCATCCCGTATTACCCCGGAAGGGCGATGTATAACGAATTTATCATATCTCAGAGCATTAAGAATCACTTTGGACTTCAAGGCCGACATAATGGAACGGACTTCGATCGGACTTGCACTGGTTTCAGAACGATCCACAGCATGCACCGGAAAAAATGAACACAAAGACAAATGTATCATTTTTACAATCCTCATCTTTAAAACGTACTAAGGGAGGAGCAAAGATAACGATAACATATACTGTAATCCGTGAACAATGAACCCGGTTTCCGTGTGAAATACCGGTGGGCTTCGGTGATAAAGAATGAACAATCTAACTTCAAATTCAGCTTCATCTCTTATGTTCTATTCTGAAAATCAGAAACGTATAAAATACTGGAACATTAAGCTTAATCTCAATTTCATATTTAATATTTAATAGCCATCGACGAGTATAATATCTAGATTATATACCTTTTGTTAATAAATACATCGAAAGACCCGTTCCGGATTCACATCTGTTGCGTGGATATGTAAGTTTCAAATACACGTGTGAACTGTTACATTTCCATTCTGTCTATAATTCAACACCGTGTCACTCGACAGTGTCACTTGTGTCATGTTTCCATAACATCACACAGGAGAAGGACCAACATGAACTGACTTAAATTTACAGTTCGAGAGAAAAATCGGAAAAATCAAACTGTCCTGCACAATTTGGCAGAAGTATAGGTATTTGCTTCATTTTCGCACGATCATGTTGATTGCATTTATTGTGCAGTTATTGAACATTGGCGCTGAGGGATTTGCGGCGACCAGGATAGCTGTGGGAATGTCACACGATGTGGGCGGGACAGCGGTGCTGTCGAATTCACAAAACAACTGATTAAGATCAAAATCAAAGTCGTCGGCATGGCCTTCTGCTCGTACATCCTGGGTGTGTAACACGGCCGACGTGGCATCATTTGACGTGGGTGCAGGGTACTGAGAAGATGATGTCACAGTTTCTGCAGGATGGGGTTTGACAAGAACATTTACTGGAAGTGTATGCGTACCGGTATTCGTCTTTCGGGTTGAACCCATCGTGTCAGGAAAGGCTGCTGACGCAACCGTGTGGCCCATTTGCAGTTTCTCGCCATCACTTATACTCGCTGGTAAACCGACAGCGACGAGACAGATCTGTGACCTGTGACAGCCATTATTTGAGATGCTGAATAGTTGTTTCTACCAAGGATGGTGATGCCGGTTGCTCGTATACTGTGGTTAGTGTATGGTTCAGAAAGTTTCAGACGAGTGCCCAGGTTGGTCATGAAGGCTGCCAAGCGGTGTTTCCCAATAGGTTTGTTATAATACCAAACTTTATCGTCGTCGAGGAAACTACCAACCGGGTACTGCCACAAGCGATCACATTTCGGATGGAGTTTGGAGATATAACTTTCGAATGAAGCAACAGGACAGAACGGGGAACCTTCTTCTTCACGCATGAATCCGGTAACACCCTCTTTTTGCTGGGCCCGGCGATTTTTTGTGAGTTCATCCTCCTTTTTTTCCACATACCTCTGCCCAGTTTTCGGGTCCCGCTTGATGATGAATGTGTTTTTGTCATCTTTTCCATATTCTCCACTCCCCTTCTAAAGAAGAACAGACGTACATCGAACTGAACTTTATTTGCAAGCCCAGTTGGGGTTTTTGGGGACATGAGAACAGACTTGTAGAGTTTACAACGATCGGACTCGTTTATGGGCTCATAATGATCGGTGTCGCCTTTTCCAGATGCCTTCAACTCTGCAAGTGCGGTTTTGAAGCACTCGTTGGTTTCATTAAACTCCGAATTTCTAATCAAATCAAAAGTTTTCAAATACGGTGGGGCCTTCAGGTAACGATTCAGAGAATGTCGAAAGTTTTCGAGAGTGGATGTTTTGTACAATTCTCCGTCTTGTTTTCGGGCATCCAAATAAAAATGACTGAGTACCTCTGCTAACCTCTCGGCCGAGAATCCTTCGAATTCTTCACTCTGTCCCTTCTCTTTCAGGTAATACTTCAAAGTTCTGGCGGACGCTTTGTTCGATTTTTTTGTGTTGCTGGGAATAATATTAGCCCGCTTTTCAACAAATTCATCGTCCGTGTGAGACGCGAAACGTTTGCCTGATTCAGCCATTTTGTTTAGCAGACGATGGAATCTAGTGAACACCTGTTCGTTGCCCTTGGCGACGGGGGTATACGATATATATTCGACCAGCAAGTTGACAATACAGCATCACACATGAGGTCTGTCAGCCAATCAGAAGTCTACATGCTTCTCTGAGATATGATAAGAACCCTTATTATCCCTCAACCTAAATCGTAGCATTTCCATTGGTCAGTTTACCAGGGTGTAAAAATTCGTACACCCCGGGGATCTTTCCATGTCAACGTCCGACCGGTCTGACCGATCACGTGACCAATCATCTTAATGCTGTATACTGAACCAGGTTGAACGGTGTGGCCGAACGGCCCTCTAGCGGAAGGGCTCCCAGGGGATAAAAATTCACGGTTCACGTGCGAAAACAGACATGGCGGATCTCCACTTCAAGACTTCCAACTTAAATTTTCCACTATTTCTGGCGGGAGATACCCTAATATTGACCAGAATACCATCATAGTCGGAGTATTCTACTTCTCGCATGTCGAGAATATAAATATAACGAACATGAAGCGTTTTCTGGCCACGCGAAAATTATGCATAATCGCTACCGAACCAAGTTCGGCGTGTTGTGCGCTTTCAAAGATCATTTCCCGAAATCAACACACAATATTATACACAACCGTTCATATTCGATGAAAGGAAGTCTTGCTGCATCACGTTCAATCAATCTTTTAGACACACATACCTCGTAAATGGTTATATTTAGGGTCAAAATTGAACACTGTCACAGCTCTGCGTCCGTGTTGCGCGTCTACATTACTCGCGTAGACAACACGTTTTGTCAAAATGAAGACCGGGTTCGTAAATGGACAGACACATATATGCTGAGTTTCCGTGGTAAAGTTTCAGAGAAATTGCCTTTTTAACTCTATAATTCGATATGTTAATTGAAAAATGCTTTCGGGATAATAAATTCGTTATTCAGGTTTTCCCAGGGTGTATGAAAAGTTATGACCCTCCCTGAAACTCATACACCCTTCGGCTGACGCCTCAGGGTGTATGAGTTTCAGGGAGGGTCATAACTTTTCATACACCCTGGGAAAAACCTGAATAACTAATAATATACCCTGAGTGATGTTTTACTAGTCGGGGTATATAAAAAACAACTCACTGGAAACGACGCTCTCGCTTGAAGTTCCAATCTTAATAAATTAAAATCCTATATGCGTCTCTAACGTATGGTCGCTACAGGATCTTATACTCGCCGATCTCCCTCCGTGTTCTGTGATGTCATGTCATGAATATGCAGTGCTGCAAACGGACCAATCACATCCGTTTTAGTAGCGGCATTTCCACTCCCGAACTCGACGCTCGGCCTAACCGAGAAAAGGTGACATCGGCTGCCGCGCTGTTTCATGCCAGACGTCTGGATTAAATGACATCAATTTAAACGGGAATTATACTATCTATAAATGACGGCATTATGACAGGGGAAGTCCTAAAAGGCAACGACGAAACATCCGAGCTAAGTATGCATGCAGCGCACAACTGTCAGCTGGAAATGAGAAACCCGGGGTCTGAGCAAGCGAGCGAGCGAGCGATCAACCCCTCTCAACCGAGCTATTTTTCGCAATCGCTGGACAGGTAATTTCGTCGAGCGACTGAATTATTTCTGTATATCGGGTATTTTCTCTGTAATATTTCTATTTCATCATAGTGGAACTTCATCAGAAAATTGATTGAATCAGTAAAAGTAAACCTCGAAAGCGAGAATCGAAAAGAAATGTTGATATTTCTTGTTTTACCGCTGGAATATTCATGATTTAGGTATACGAAGTACTCCTATAGAGCCTATAGTCGGCTGTATCGATCAACTCCGAGTCATGTCTTCAGAGAATACAGAAGATGGGCTACGATTGGTCAAGAGTTTGAAGGCCCAGATGTAAAAAAAACACGGAGGGAGATCGGCGAGTATAAGATCCTGTAGCGACCATACGATAGAGAAGCATAGAGGATTTTAATTTATTAAAGATTGTTGAAGTTCGAAAGTTCAGCTGACCCTATCTCAATATTTATGGAATAACTTTCACCCACTCGTCAAAATTTAATGGAATAAAGTCATACTGCATTACTATCACCGAAGTTTCCGACACATAACTCACCAAAAGGTGTCATTTGTTCCAAAAATAAATGTCGATTTCCGAACGAAAGCAGATCGAAATGGATTGTGTTGTGGCGCGCCTTTCTCACAGTGTAGTAGGAAAATGCGGACAGTTTCGTAACCGAAATGACCCGTCGGGTTTGTCCGTTGTTCCGTTGGTTATAAATGATAGACCGTTTTCAGTATTTTTACTATAAAATCAAAAGGCTTGATGGGTAATAAATTCGTTATTCAGATTTCCCCCGGGTGTATGGAAAGTTACGACCCTTCCTAAAACTCGTACACCCTTCGGCTGACGCCAAAGGATGTATGAGTTTCAGGGAGGGTCGTAACTTTCCGTACACCCGGGGGGACCTGAATAACCAATAATATACCAGAAGCATATAGAAATTACAACAGTTACTAACTCTGCACTCCTATTGGCAAACCGGTAAATATTTTTTATCAATACATCGTGTAATACAATATCTTCAAGATGTTTACATGAACATGGCAGTAAACACGTGACTGATTTACAAAAACACTAGAATACGAAACAGGACTTCATTTAAAAAAAACGAAATACTGGACAGTGACACGGATTTGAAAGGGGTCGAATGAGCCTCGTATAATACAAATCTCCATGGTGTTTACATGAACAGAATCAAAACGTGACTGTTATACAATATACCCTAGAAAACGAAAAAGGAATTCATTTGAAGGAAACGAAATACTGGTATATTGATAAACGGCACGATATCTTGACTTTTCAGTGATGCTGTCCAAGTTGAAAATAATCAAATGACGGATTAGATTCCTTGGATCTCTGAGGTTCATGTGTCCTCTAGAGACGACACTTGTTGTATGGTAGCTATATATTGAACACATTGGGGTATCAACCCAGAATGAGCTGTGCGAAACCCCCGCGAAAAAACATTTCATGTTGTAATCAGTTTCTCCAATGAAGTCTTAACATCTTGACAATACATTACATACGACTTTGGAGTAAACCGAATCCCATTCTAGCGAAATATAAATGGATAGTGCCAAGACTAGAGATATATATTTGTGTTGAGAGCAAGTACACTGCCAAAAATACCCTACTTATTTAAGATAATGCCCTAAAATTTTCTTGAAATGAGATAATTTTACTCAAAATAAATCACATTTCAAGAAAATTTTCAAGATTTTTGTTCTTGTTTAAGTAAAATTTGGAGTAGGGTAAGGATATATTACTTAAACAAGAAAAATTTAAGATTTTTTCTTAAAAAACTCTTGTTTTAAGAAAAATTCTTACTTTTTCTTGTTTAAGTAAAATATACTTACCCCATTCCAAATTTCACTAAAACAAAATCTTAAAATTTAACTTATTTTGAGTAAAATTATCGTATTTCAAGAATATTTTACGGCATTATGTTAAATAAGTAGAGTATTTTTGGCAGTGTAATGATATCCGTATGTCTCATTCACGACAGGAAAACCTAAATGCATGAACTCGCAAGTTAAGCGTAACTGACCGGGGAGGGTATATATAAGTGCAGGTAATTCAAGTACTTTGTCGTTTTTACTCCGTGTATTCTTGATATCTTACACAAAGAACAATACGATGAAAATCATGGAAGTCGCGTGCTTTCGTGACGGGGTTTCAAAACCAGACTGCATGTATGGTGTTACTTGTATTATTGAATCTTTCAGCAAGAATGATCTAGCATCAGTCAGTGTGTAACAGTGGTTTGTGTTTTTGTTTATATAAATGTGAACGATAAACAAACGAATAAAACTTTACCTTAGCCGATGAAGTTACATATCCCGCCTGACACACGCATCTGTTTGTTTATACCTGCATGTGGCGTATACATATCTCTTCTAGTAGGATTTCGTAGATTCGGAGAACAATGTTCACTTCTTTGAACATCACACAACATTTGTTCAGAAACTGGTTCGCCAAAATCTATACCATCACGCGCCATCATACAAGGTTTCTAAAAGTGGGTGGATGTTTCAGGCGTAACAAGGAGCCAGGTGTCGAATTATGTGATACTCGGATTTGATCAGCTGTCGCGACTGACCAATCAGAATTGAGAACGAAGCCCGCCATAATCTAACTGTTCCTAGATGGACGGACAGTTACGTTGGATTTTGAATCGCCCGGCAAAGGTAAAAAATTGCACAAATTTACTAATTTGACGACGGGAGTATATAAAGTGATACTTGTAGAATATGCTGATGTATTTTGTTTGGCGGTAAACCGTTTATTTCTCGATTCACCCAAAGTCCGTTTCACACCTTTATGTTTATTTATATAAAGCATGGGGTTATATATAGAGACCCCATATTTCGACACTTCACCCTAATACCACCCCCCCCCCCCCCCCAAATCTCTTGTTTTGCAGGCCTGTGGTGTATCCTAGAATAATGAAAGGTGAAGCATATATGATCTATTAAAGCTAAACTTGTTATATAAATCCTCATATGACCATAACTCCATGTATGATAGCCTTTATTTACTCCACAGGCAAATTTGTATTCAATATCGGGATTGTGCTTGGTTAAAAGGTCGGGTCGTATAAACCCATATACCGTGAGTGATGTTTTACTACTCGGGATATATAAAAAACAACTCACTGGAAACGACGCTCTCGCTTGAAGTTCGAAAGTTCAGCTGACCATATCTCAATATTTATGGAATAACTTTCACCTACTCGTCAAAATTTAATGGAATAAAGTCATACTGCATTACTATCACTGAAGTTTCCGACACATAACTCACCAAAAGGTGTCATTTGTTCCAAAAATAAAAGTCGATTTCCGAACGAAAGCAGATCGAAATGGATTGTGTTGCGGCGCGCGTTTCTCACAGTGTAGTAGCAAAATGCGGACAGATTCGTAACCGAAATGGCCCTTCGGGTTGACGCCAAAGGGTGTGTGAGTTTCAGGGAGGGTCGTAACTTTCCATAGACCCAGGGGGAGCTGAATAACTAATAATATACCAGAAGCTTATAGGCATTACAACAATTACTAACTCTGCACTCCTACTGGCAAACCGGTAAATATTTTTTATCAATACATCGGGTAATACAATATGTTCAAGATGTTTACATGAACATGACAGTAAACACGTGACTAATTTACAAAACACTAGAAAACGAAATAGGACTTCATTTGAAAAAAAACCCCGAAATACTGGACAGTGCATGCCACGGATTTGAAAGGGGTCGAATGAGCCTCGTATAATACAAATCTCCATAGTGTTTACATGAACACACAGAATCAAAACGTGACTGTTATACAATATACTCTATAGAAAACGAAAGAGGAATTCATTTGAAGGAAACGAAATATTGGTATATTGATAAACAGCACAATATCTTGACTTTTCAATGATGCTGTCCAAGTTGAAAATAATCAAATGACGGATTAGATTCCGTGAATCTTTGAGGTTCATGTGTCCTCTAGAGACGACACTTGTTGTATGGTAGCTATATATTGAGCACATTAGGGTATCAAACCAGAATGAGCTGTGGTTTACGCTCTCAACCCCCGAAAAAAAAACTGTTCATGTTGTAATCAGTTTCCCCAATGAAATCTTAACATCTTGACAATACATTACATACGACTTTGGAGTAAACCGAATCCCATTCTAGCGAAATATATATGGATAGTGTCAAGACTAGAGATATATATTTTTCTTGAGAGCAAGTAATGATGTTCACGAGAGGAAAAGACAACCTAAATGCATGAACTCGCAAGTTAAGCGTAACTGACCGGAGAGGGTATATATAAGTGCAGGTAATTCAAGTAGTTTGTCGTTTTTACTCCGCGTATTCTTGATATCTTAAACAAAGAACAATACGATGGAAATCATGGAAGTCGCGTGCTTTCGTGACGGGGTTTCAAAACCAGGCTGCATGCATGGTGTTACTTGTATTATTGAATCTTTCATCATCCGAACGCATGGCACGATCATACGTAGAAACTTCTGCTCGTAGCCATGCGGTAACGGGTGCTATCTGAGTGTATTTCCCAAATGGTCACATCCGACTGGTCCCGTTATATCTGACATCGGTGCAATCACATTCATACAACGGAGACACACCTCCGATTGGAATGATCCCATGGTGGGCCTCGATGTGTCACAAAATAAAAAGCATATCATTTTCCTGTGGTCTGCCGCCGATTTTATTTTGTTTTCAAATATGTTAGGCCGTTTGTAATATGATTTTTCTTAAGATAAACAAAGAAGCATGCTCCACTAGAGTGAGAAATAAAATAGCTAATTCGTACAACTTCGTTTTGGTCTCGCGTAGACTCTCCAGTCTTGCGCCTCGTGAAACTGACACGTCTGCATGTCTGAGCAATATTTGAATACAGATAATTTCATTGGCTCGTTTAAATGGGGCCGACATTTGACCTCATGCTTTGGGAACACTTCCGAACTGGATTATCTCCCTCTAGATAGATGGCGCCGTGTGAAATACATGCCGAATCACAGCGATAATCTAAGGGCAGTGTTCAGTGAAACGTGAAATGCCCTTAGCAGCTAAGATGTGAATCTTTCAGCAAGAATGATCTAGCATCAGTCAGTGTGTAACAGTGGTTTATGTTTTTGTTTATATCAATGTGAAATAAACAAACGAATAATACTGTACCTTTGCCGATGAAGTTACATATCTAGCCGGACACACGCGTCTGTTTGTTTATGCCTGCATGTGGCGTATACGTATCCCTTCCACTAGGATTTCGTAGATTCGGAGAACAATGTTCACTTCTGTGACAGAAACTGGTTCGCCAAAATCTATACCATAACGCGCCATCATACAAGGTTTCTAAAACTGGGCGGATGTTTCAGAGGTAACAATGAGCTAGGTGTCGAATTATGTAATACAAAATCTCCATTGTGTTTACATGAACATCTAGCAGCAAAACGTGACAGTTATACGATTTACTCTAGAAAACAAAAAGAACGAATTCATTTGAAAGAAACGAAATACTAGTAAATGACTCCGATTTGATGAGCGAAATGATGTCTTAACGATGTCATTGAAAATTGTTGACCGGTTTTCTCTTGTCATAAACTAACATATGATTTTAAGTGTTTTTGGTTTTTTTAATTTGAAGCCCGCTCGGATTTTAGTGCTGATATTGTCTTGTGTATAAGGTAATGGACGAAGAAATCGTTATGGATAACGCCTAGTTACTGAATTCCCGAAGAATTATATACAGACAGACCGTAAAAGTGAAATTTGGGCTTTCGTAATGATTGGAACGTGCCCAGATCAGAGCAGCCCCATTGGTGACTAACAGATTGATAACCATATGGCTGAAAACCAATAAAACAGTTCATAGCCCTGGAATCATTATATCATCCTGGTAGAACTCATTGTACAGTTGTATATTGCACAAGGGACGACAAGTTTTATTACAGTTTTCATATATTTCCATATCATTTATATCCGAAGATCACTTGGAGAAAATCTTGTATATATAATAGCGTTATATTATACCATCAAACCTCTACGGTGTGTTGGCAATGGACAACTTCAATATTATTTAACAGTTTGTTTTCTGACTGGAGGTAACGAAGCTATGAAAAGTCAAATACTTCCATTTATAAGTGAACCAATTACACAATTTAATAGATGATAGTAAGCCATTGGTATGGCAATCATTGCTGAATGATAACATGAAAAGACGAATATCAGTGGGAATTGTGTAGCGGTATCTGAACAGCGTGACGTCAGATATCGGTAACAGATTGATCCCTGCTAACAGATCAATATAATAGTCGATTGTTTTTTAATCAGTGTACCGCCTTCCTCTATTCTATTCTATATTTTAATTCATGCATTGTATATATGGGCGAAAACTGCAAGTTGGAAACGAGAGGCACCGGCATCAATTAAGTTCTTTGACTGAGCTGCAAATTTTTCTGGTTAAGAAACAAATGAATATGTGTCGATGTCTGAGTTTTAATATTATAACGTTAGGCAATAATGTGAAACTTTGATTCTTGAGACAAATGATATTAAGGAAAAGATCTTAATTATATTTTGAAGATCCCGATGAATTATATAATATGGTCAACACAAAATTTAAGAACAATCAAAAGAGGGATTACTTTTCATGAAATAGTGAGGTTTATCTGAGGGGTATCCATGTGCCCTCGTGAGAAGACTCGAGATGCAAATACTAGTATAGCTATATTTTGGACACACTCGGATATCAAACCACAATGAGCATTGGTTTGGATTTTCAGGAACAGTTCATGCTGTGATTAATGGACTATCTTCACTGAAGTCTAGCTTTATGACATTACAATACATACGACTTTGAAGAAGCAAACGTTTCGCAGTAAATTCAGATAAACCGAAATCGCATTCCACACTCCAAGACTGGAAAGACTTTTCTTGAGAACAAATCATGATATGGATATGTCACGTTTATGAGAGCAAAAAACAAACTGGTTAAAATGCATGAACTCGTGAGTTAAGCGTAAAAGACCGTGGACGGTATACATCAGGTTATAGTTCAAGTATACAGTCGTTTTAACTCCTCGTGTATTTTTGATATCCTACATAATAAAGAATATTGCTAGGAAAACCATAGCTATCACTTCATTTCTGTAACTGGGGTGTCGCGTGCTTTAGCGACGGGGTGTCAGATTCCGGTAACATATTGAACAGTGACTGAAAGGTGATCGCCCAAATCGATCTGTGTCAAATATATGAGTTCACCGCCTCACCTAAGCTGACTGACAGGATCGAAGAGACAATGATACCCTGTGGTCGGGGGCGGGACGCTAGTCTATGATACTGTCAACAGATGAGCAGACATGTTTTCCATAAAAGAATTGTTTACCTGACGCACGCAATAATTTGTCCGGATTTTAGTTATTTTTTAGTCATATTGCCAGAACCATTTGCTGAAAATTGGTCGAGTCCCATGCGGGATTCGAACCAGTGACCATCAAGTTGGTTGCCTTAATCTGGTGGTCACTGGTTCGAATCTCGCATGGGACTCGACCAATTTATCAGTATGTCAAGTTTCTACATGTAGCAGTAAAGAAAATCCTGATTGACATGCAAAAACGTGTAACTGATAGTGATAATATAGCAGATAATATATCGGTTTAGATTGCCGACATTAGAGCTGGCGGCCCGTTCCTTACTCTGGAGGTCGCTGGTTCGAATCCGGCTCGGAACTCGAGCAATTTTCTGCACTAGAATCTGTGCTATCTAAGAGGGTGTAATCCAAAAATAACGATCAATTTCTAAATGACAAAAATATCTTTCTATGTATTCAGCTATTGGAGCTGTGTCATAACGACCATCAGAGGGGTACTGTATGCTTGCTTTCAAGACTTCCGGTCTGCTACCTCCTACTTTTGTGGGAGGACCGTTGGCCGTGTGGTTTAGATCGCCGCGACATATAGTGCTGGCGATTAGGTGCCTTTCTCTGGGGGTCGCTGGGACTCGACCAATTTTCTGCACTAGAATCTGTGCTATTCTAAGATAACATAATCCTAAAATAACGAAAATACTGATTATATTAAAAGCAGTTAGGACAGGCAAATCGTTACAGTTATAGTTTCTACAATACAACAGATAAAGCGAAGGAAATTATGGCATTTTGGCTCTCTCCTAACTCGTGTAGCCATGTCACGTGGTTTAATAATGAGACACGGTAAGTATGCGATCTTGAGTGACATACTGATTAGTGATTGGACAACGATCACCTGAATCCATGTTCCTCATGTGGTCATCGCCTCGCCCCACGTGATTGACAATATGGGAGGGACAATAATGACCCGTGTCTAGGGGCGAGACACGCTTCTGTTTGTCAAAAGGTGGGTGTTTGAAATGTACATATGTGTGCTAATATCAGTCGACCAATAATAAGGATGTAACGTCGTAAATCTTCAAATTCCCACTGACAAACCCTGAATAAATGTGAGATAAACAGCATATTATTCATGTAGTTTATATTCATCAGACTTTCCCCAAGAATTCTATCCGACTACGTGTATTATTAATATCGTATGCATGCAAGATGAAAAGACAACTTTGCCTGAGAAACAGATATATATATATATATATACATCGGGAATAATCAGAGTAAATCTGTCTTTGTCTATCGTAGAATAATGAAAGATGAAGCATTATATATGACCTATTAAAACTAAACTTGTTATAAAAATCCTCATATGACCATGCATAACTCCATGTATGATAGCCTTTATCACTCCGCAGGCAATTTTTTTTCAATATCGGGATTGTGATTGGTTAAAAGGTCGGGTCGTATGAACCCATATACCCTGAGTGATGTTTTACTACTCGGGGTATATAAAAAACAACTCACTGGAAACGACGCTCTCGCTTGAAGTTCCAATCTTAATAAATTAAAATCCTATATGCTTCTCTATCGTATGGTCGCTACAGGATCTTATACTCGCCGATCTCCCTCCGTGTTCTGTGATGTCATGTCATGAATATGCAGTGCTGCAAACGGACCAATCACATCCGTTTTAGTAGCGGCATTTCCACTCCCGAACTCGACGCTCGGCCTAACCGAGAAAAGGTGACATCGGCTGCCGCGCTGTTTCATGCCAGACGTCTGGATTAAATGACATCAATTTAAACGGGAATTATACTATCTATAAATGACGGCATTATGACAGGGGAAGTCCTAAAAGGCAACGACGAAACATCCGAGCTAAGTATGCATGCAGCGCACAACTGTCAGCTGGAAATGAGAAACCCGGGGTCTGAGCAAGCGAGCGAGCGAGCGATCAACCCCTCTCAACCGAGCTATTTTTCGCAATCGCTGGAC
Source organism: Hanleya hanleyi (assembly GCA_036873755.1). Taxonomy (NCBI): domain Eukaryota; kingdom Metazoa; phylum Mollusca; class Polyplacophora; order Lepidopleurida; family Hanleyidae; genus Hanleya; species Hanleya hanleyi. Next base: position 33,586 of record JAVTVY010020482.1, read on the forward strand.
GAAGAGGCTCTGAACAGGTAATTTCGTCGAGCGACTGAATTATTTCTGTATATCGGGTATTTTCTCTGTAATATTTCTATTTCATCATAGTGGAACTTCATCAGAAAATTGATTGAATCAGTAAAAGTAAACCTCGAAAGCGAGAATCGAAAAGAAATGTTGATATTTCTTGTTTTACCGCTGGAATATTCATGATTTAGGTATACGAAGTACCCCTATAGAGCCTATAGTCGGCTGTATCGATCAACTCCGAGTCATGTCTTCAGAGAATACAGAAGATGGGCTACGATTGGTCAAGAGTTTGAAGACCCAGATGTAAACAAAACACGGAGGGAGATCGGCGAGTATAAGATCCTGTAGCGATCATACGATAGAGAAGCATATAGGATTTTAATTTATTAAAGATTGTTGAAGTTCGAAAGTTCAGCTGACCCTATCTCAATATTTATGGAATAACTTTCACCCACTCGTCAAAATTTAATGGAATAAAGTCATACTGCATTACTATCACCGAAGTTTCCGACACATAACTCACCAAAAGGTGTCATTTGTTCCAAAAATAAATGTCGATTTCCGAACGAAAGCGGATCGAAATGGATTGTGTTGTGGCGCGCCTTTCTCACAGTGTAGTAGGAAAATGCGGACAGTTTCGTAACCGAAATGACCCGTCGGGTTTGTCCGTTGTTCCGTTGGTTATAAATGATAGACCTTTTTCAGTATTTTTACTATAAAATCAAAAGGCTTGATGGGTAATAAATTCGTTATTCAGGTTTCCCCCGGGTGTATGGAAAGTTACGACCCTTCCTAAACCTCGTACACCCTTCGGCTGACGCCAAAGGATGTATGAGTTTCAGGGAGGGTCGTAACTTTCCGTACACCGGGGGGGGACCTGAATAACCAATAATATACCAGAAGCATATAGAAATTACAACAGTTACTAACTCTGCACCCCTATTGGCAAACCGGTAAATATTTTTTATCAATACATCGTGTAATACAATATCTTCAAGATGTTTACATGAACATGGCAGTAAACACGTGACTGATTTACAAAAACACTAGAATACGAAACAGGACTTCACTTAAAAAACCCGAAATACTGGACAGTGACACGGATTTGAAAGGGGTCGAATGAGCCTCGTATAATACAAATCTCATGCATGGTGTTTACATGAACAGAATCAAAACGTGACTGTTATACAATATACCCTAGAAAACGAAAAAGGAATTCATTTGAAGGAAACGAAATACTGGTATATTGATAAACGGCACGATATCTTGACTTTTCAGTGATGCTGTCCAAGTTGAAAATAATCAAATGACGGATTAGATTCCTTGGATCTCTGAGGTTCATGTGTCCTCTAGAGACGACACTTGTTGTATGGTAGCTATATATTGAACACATTGGGGTATCAACCCAGAATGAGCTGTGCGAAACCCCCGCGAAAAAACATTTCATGTTGTAATCAGTTTCTCCAATGAAGTCTTAACATCTTGACAATACATTACATACGACTTTGGAGTAAACCGAATCCCATTCTAGCGAAATATAAATGGATAGTGCCAAGACTAGAGATATATATTTGTGTTGAGAGCAAGTACACTGCCAAAAATACCCTACTTATTTAAGATAATGCCCTAATATTTTCTTGAAATGAGATAATTTTACTCAAAATAAATCACATGTCAAGAAAATTTTCAAGATTTTTGTTCTTGTTTAAGTAAAATTTGGAGTAGGGTAAGGATATATTACTTAAACAAGAAAAATTTAAGATTTTTCTTTAAAAAATCTTGTTTTAAGAAAAATTCTTACTTTTTCTTGTTTAAGTGAAATATACTTACCCCATTCCAAATTTTACTCAAACAAGAAAACAAAATCTTAAAATTTAACTTATTTTGAGTAAAATTATCGTATTTCAAGAAAATTTTACGGCATTATCTTAAATAAGTAGAGTATTTTTGGCAGTGTAATGATATCCGTATGTCTCGTTCACGAGAGGAAAACCTAAATGCATGAACTCGCAAGTTAAGCGTAACTGACCGGGGAGGGTATATATAAGTGCAGGTAATTCAAGTACTTTGTCGTTTTTACTCCGTTTATTCTTGATATCTAGAACAATACGATGGAAATCATGGAAGTCGCGTGCTTTCGTGACGGGGTTTCAAAACCAGACTGCATGTATGGTGTTACTTGTATTATTGAATCTTTCAGCAAGAATGATCTAGCATCAGTCAGTGTGTAACAGTGGTTTGTGTTTTTGTTTATATAAATGTGAACGATAAACAAACGAATAAAACTGTACCTTAGCCGATGAAGTTACATATCCCGCCTGACACACGCATCTGTTTGTTTATGCCTGCATGTGGCGTATACATATCTCTTCTAGTAGGATTTCGTAGATTCGGAGAACAATGTTCACTTCTTTGAACATCACACAACATTTGTTCAGAAACTGGTTCGCCAAAATCTATACCATCACGCGCCATCATACAAGGTTTCTAAAAGTGGGTGGATGTTTCAGGCGTAACAAGGAGCTAGGTGTCGAATTATGTGATACAAAATCTCCATTGTGTTTACATGAACATCTAGCATCCAAACGTGGCAGTTATACGATTTACTCTAGAAAACAAAAAACGAATTCATTTGAAAGAAACGAAATACTAGTAAATGATTTGATGAGCGAAATGATGTCTTAACGATGTCATTTGGAAGTGTTGACCGCTTCACTCTTACAATCAACTAACTTATGATTTTAAGTATGTTTTTAAATTTCAGGCCCGCTCGGATTTTAGTGCTGATATTGTCTTGTGTATAAGCTATTTTGATCATGGACTATGAAATCCTTACGGATAACGCCTAGTTGCTGAATGTCCAATCTACCGTTTTTTCATCTGAAATTAAAAAAACACACACAAAAAAAAAACAAAAACGAAAAAGTGAATTTTGGGCTTTCGTAATGATTGAAACGTGCGCACATCAGTGTAGCCCCATTGGTGACTAACAGATTGATAACTGCATGGCTGAAAATCAATAAAACAGTTCATAGCCCTGGAATCATCATATCATCCTGTTAGAACTCACTGTACAGTTGTATATTGCATAAAGGACGACAAGTTCTATTACAGTTTTCATATATTTCCGTATCATTTAAACCCGAAGATCATCTGGAGTAAATCTTGTATATATAATAGCGTTATATTATACCATCAACCCTCTACGGTGTATTGGCAATGGACAACTTCAATACTATTTAATAGTTTGTTCTCTGACTGGAGATAACAAAGCTTTGAACAGTCAAATGCTTCCATTTATAAATGAACCAATTGCACAATTTAACAGATGATAGTAATTGCTATGACTATCAATATCGACTAATAATATGAAAAGACGAATATCAGTGGGGGATGTGTATCGGTATCTGATCAGCGTCCTTCAGATATAGGTAACAGATTGATCGCTGCTAATAGATCGATATAATGATTGATTGTGTGTGAATCAGTGTACAGCCCTCCTCTATTAGATTGTAAGCTGCGTAATGAGAAGCTTGGGCCAAATCAATTCAGTTTTCGACTGGACAGCAAATGGTTCTGGTTATATACGAAAAAATGTATGTGCCGATTTCTGAGTTTCATTTCAATGTACCGTAAGGCATTATATATTTAAGATAATTTGAGATAAAGGTTATGCGTGCCAAATAATGATACACTTTGATTCTCTAGATAAGATACTAAGAAGATATATTTATTATTTTGAAGACCCTGATAAATTATTTTATGTGCATGGTCAACACCAAATGTAAAAACATCATGACAGTCCATGAATTACTGAGGTTCACAGCTAAATATTTATAAACGAACAAATTGCACAATTTTACAGATGATAGAATTTGCTATAGTGTTCAGTACTGACCTGTAGCATGAGCATTCGAATATCAATGACGATGTGTGTCGGTATCTGAACAGCGTGACGTCAGATATCGGTAACAGATTGATCACTGCAAACAGATCAATATAATAGTCGATTGTGTGTGAATCAGTGTACCGCCTTCCTCTATTCTATTCTATTCTATTCTATATATTAATTAATCCAATGTACATGTATATATGGGCGGAAACTGCAATTGGGAAAAGAGAGGCATCGGCATCAATTTAGTTCTTCGACTGAATAGTTCTGGTTGCGAAGCAAATGAGTATGTGTCGATGTCTGAGTTTCATTTTAATATTATAACGTTAGGCAATAATGTTAAACTTTGATTCTTGAGACAAATGATATAAAAGGAGAGATCTTATATTTTGAGAATCCCGATGAATTATATAATGTGGCCAACACCAAGTTTAAGAAAAATCAAAAGAGGGATTACTTTTCATGAAATACTAAGGTTTATCTGAGGGGTATCCATGTGCCCTCGTGAGAAGACTCTTGATGTAAAAGGAAATTAGGGTTACCATAATTAAGTTTATGTGAGGATCAACAAGGTCGCTTTCTTATGTTGACATGATTATAGTTTTATTGTAACTGTTGACTGTGAGTTATCGCCCTTATATTAGACTCTCCAACTTTATAACACGAGGTCGGTCCTCGGCTACCTGGAATTTGTTTCTGGAAAATGTCAGTGATGGATTTGGTTTCTCCAGTTTGCTACAGAAATGTAGGGAACGTCACGTTTAAGTTTTTCCAGTCCCACAGATTCGGATAATCTGGGTCACGAGGTCGCGCCGAACGTGGGTGTCGTTGAACAGTCGAAATCTGGCCCCTGACTCATGACAATCACTGAGGACCTGTTGGCCTTTCGGATCCATACATCAAGGACCCGGCTGGTGTTACGAATGTGCAATGACTACACTAGTAGACGCTCTTTGCAAGATATGCTGGGATGCGTTGTTGGATGAAGCGTGGGATGTCCCCTGCATATCCGTAAACTGGGTGAGTTCGTCGGGTGGTTCAAAATCAAATGGGGTCCACATTTATCTTGGTTTTGTGCGAATTCAACTCACTCGTTACTGTGTCGCAATTTATATTTAGCCTAAATTCCAGTCAATTTTATCAGTGTTATTAGCTTGGATGCTAGCCCTTATACGGTTATCACTGATTATCAGCCTATACTTGTGAATCACAAGGTGATCACATTAGTCTGAAATTATTTCCATATTTTGGTTATGTATAATGAAATTTAGTAAATAAGAAATTAATTTGTAAACATTTGAATTTTCATAGTGTCCTATAATTGTACAATTCACCGTACTATCATTACTATTGATGCTGTTTTAGAATCAAACTGTTTGATAGAATTTATACACTCTTCAGACTTCTCCTTTTCATACTTTAAATCTCGTGTCAGAGTGTGTACTATTAATATGCTTATGGAGACTTTCATTAAAAGCTGCACCTTGATGGACCATCAATTGTTGACATAAATTCCAATGGTAAGCATGGAAAGTCATTGAACTATACTCACAGTGCTGGTGTGCACTATAAGCATGCATTATGCAACATTCCAATTTGAGCATGCACTTGAGTACATATCGGTCTATTTCTCACACTTAGTGGCCATGTTCATCATACTACTGCTTGTTAACATTGATTGATTGGGCTGATATATCAGTTGAGCGATTTGCCACAGACCCTAAGACATTTGTCATAATTTTGGGAATTGACTTTTCATGATTTTTTTATTTTAATAAAATTAATCACTGCAATGTTTTTGGAAGAGAAATGGTCTTCCAGTGGAAGCAGTTAATATCATAATATACATGGTTTCTAAACCTAGGGTAGGTTGCCCATTAGCCTTTGTTCACTATTTATAATTATGAATTGTCATGCACTTATACATGGCAAATTCGGTGCTTTGTGAGCTCTAAATCTCTATTCTTAAAATATCTAAGAGACTAATTTCAAAATCATGGTGAGTGGCTGTGAATTTGTTAAAAACTTAGCTAAATTCAACTTACATGAAGATATTTGTGAGAATTTGCACACTTTTAAACTGAAGCACCTAAAATTTCAGAGGCATTTCTGGCATGGCATATTTTAATTGATTGCGATTACAGGGGAGGTTGACCCCATTTGCTAATGTACATTGTACACAGCTAATTGTAATTGCTGGGGAGGTTGACCCCATTTGTCACTATTTGTTCAAGGGGAGGTTGACCCCTTGCAGGTATGGAAATAAGGGACAGTGATCAGCAATAACTAATCAAATTTGGACACTAACCAATCCAAATTCCATAGTGATAAAACATGGATAAATATTTTGCTGATCAAATTCAAAGCTTTTAATAATGATCTCTGATCAAATTATTTTCCCTTATCTCCAACCCTGCCTTGGCCACTGTACATTGTACAACATGGCTATTTTACAGGGGAGATTGGCCCCTTGTTTACCATGATACATAGTGACTGTACATGGTATGATTTAGTGACTGTGATTCCTGGGGAAGTTGACCCCAGTGTAATTGCAGGGGAGGTTGACCCCATTTGTCACTATTTATTACAGGGGAGGTTGACCCCTTTTGCCATTGCACTGTATGAATCGATAAGACACTTGGGCACGTTGACCCTATTGTTTGTGATTTCATGTTTTAACACAATTTTGTGAAATCCTATCCTATCCTATCAAATCTAAAACTTCCTTATGTAACCTTTTCACATATGTGAACAGGCAACCCTAGAAAATATTGTGGGTGGCCTTATATTATGATCTGATTTTTCACAGTATATGACATTTATCCAGTTTATATGAGGAAGACCCAATTTGTCACAGTGTTGACACAATTTGCTGCTCTTAGGTTGACCCTTATTTGTCACACTCACAGTAGTGCCACTTGTGGTTGTAAATACGGGAGGTTGACCCACTTGCTACACTCAGAGTAGTGACTCTCATTCATAGCTGATTTAAATACAGAAGGTCCAGGGCCTGAACATACAGATTGTTTCTCAAGTGCTCTGTATCTACATTGTCTAGTTACCATTTAGACATTACTGTTCAATCCTGAATTCATGAATCCAGGACATCAGGAAATGAATCGCATGCCCAGAATGTGGATACTGCGTTATATCTCTATAATTACAGATCCTGTTGTGTCTGCGGACGATTTTGGATGTTGGGAAGCCCAGGTGATTTTTATCCCATTCCGCTGTCCAGTCACTCCTATCCTGTTTTGGACCCTCTGCTCCATTGTATATTCATGAGATGGAGACCTATCATCGACTGGAATATCCATCATTCCTTCTTCATCAACTCCAGAATAGTCCATCAAGCTAGAGTCCTGCTGCTTTTGCTGACTTACCTGTTCTACCAAGTGGTATACATATTACCAACGTTAACATGGATTTTTACGAGCCAGAATTTACCAACGATTTTGTATGCTCTATCTATCATCACTCAGATACACTGTACATCACCGCCTACGTGTATCTCTGAAATCCAGCTGTATCACAGTGACTCGAACTGAATTTACTTGGTGTATATATATTTAGTGTATGATCAGGGTCATAATACATTCTCATGAGGTCAGCATTGACTGCTCACATTTCAGTATACATGAACAAACTAAGCTTGTCAGAAAGCCAGTTATTTCATCGTTATAATACATTCTGCTGCACAGGAGGTCAGCATTGACTGCTCACAATTCAGTAGACATGAACATACAACTTGTCAGAAATCCAGCTATAGCATACTGACTTGAACTGAATTTCATCCATGTGCCCTCGTGAGAAGACTCTTGATGTAAATATAGCTATATTTTGAACATACTGGATATCAAACCACAATGAGCATTGGTTTAGTTTTTTAGGAAAAGTTCATGCTGTGATTAATGGACTATCTTCATTGAAGTCTAGCTTTATGACATTACAATACATACGACTTTGAAGAAGCAAACGTTTCGCAGTAAATTCAGATAAACCGAAATCGCATTCCACACTCCAAGACTGGAAAGACTTTTCTTGAGAACAAATCATGATATGGATATGTCACGTTTATGAGAGCAAAAAACAAACTGGTTAAAATGCATGAACTCGTGAGTGAAGCATAAATGACCGGGGACGGTACACAGCAGGTTATAGTTCCAGTATACAGTCGTTTTAACTCCGCATGTATTCTTGATATCCTACATAATAAAGAATAATGCAATGAAAACCATGGCTATCACTTCATTTCTGTAACTGGAGTGTCGCGTGCTTTAGCGACGGGGTGTCAGATTCCGGTAACATATTGAACAGTGGCTGAAAGGTGATCACCCCAATCAATCTGTGTCAAATATATGAGCTCACTGCCTCACCTAAACTGACTGACAGGATCGGAGGGACAATGATAGCCTGTGATCGGGGGCGGTACGCTAGTCTATGACAATGTCAACAGATGAGCAGACATGTATACCATAAAAGAATTGTTTACCTGATGCATGCAATAATCAGTCCGGATTTTAGTTATTTTTATACGCCCGCCAAAAGGCGGACGTATTATGTGATGGCGGTTTCCGTCCGTCTGTCCGTCTGTCCGGTTCTCGTGCCCGGTCTATATCTGGGACAGTTTCCTATCTAGAGTTCCAATTTTTGGTGAGTGGATACCCTACGGGGAGACGATGTGTCGCGTGCCAAAATGAAGGTCGAGGTCAGAGGTCAAAGGTCACTGGCCTAAAAAACAGGAAATCACTGAAGTGATCGTGTCCGGTCTATATCTGTGAACGTTTTCTATCCACAGTTGCAATTTTTTGTGAGTGGGTACGCTAGATGGAGACGACGTGTCGCGTAGCAAAATTGAGGTCGAGGTCAAAGGTCACTGTTGCCTAAAATCAGGAAATCATTGATCATTGACAGTTTTCTATCTACAGTTCTAATATTTGGTGAGTGGATGCCCTAGGGGGGACCGATGTGTTGCATACTAAATGTAGGTCAACGTCAGAGGTGAAAGGTCAGTGTGACTGAAAAATGAGAAAATCATTAAAAATTTCTAATTTCTTGTGAGTGGATTCAAATAGGGGGAAATGAAGTGTCGCATACCAAAATGTAGGTCAAGGTCAAAGGTCACTGACCCCAAAATCAGGAAATTATTAAAAATAACATTTCTTTGTGTCAGTAGATATATTAGGGGGACACGATGTGTCACATATCAAAATGTAGGTCAAGGTCAAAGAACAAGGTCACTGTGACCCCAAAATCGTGATTTTTTTTAAATTCCTGATTTTTTGAGTCCATTAAGAAAATAAGGGTAGCCGTTTTGTCATGTACCAAAATTTAGATCCAGGTCAATAGTCAAGATCACTGTGACCCCAGAATTAAGGTCAAAGGTCAGTGTGACCTAAAAATCAGGAAATCATTTAAAATTACTAATGTTTTGTGAGTGGATTCAATAGGGGAAATGAAGTGTCGCATAACAAAAATCAGGTCAAGGTCAAAGGTCAATGTGACCCCAAAATCAGGAAATTATTAAAAATAACTTTTTTTTGTCAGTAGATACAATAGGGGAACACGATGTGTTACATACCAAAAAAGTAGGTCAAGGTCAAAGGTCAAGGTCAGCGTGACCCAAAAATCGTGAAATTGTGTCCATTGAGAAATTACGGAGAGATGGTTTGTCATGTACCAAAATTTAGGTCAAGGTCAATAGTCAAGGTCACTGTGACTCCAGAATCAAGAAATCCTTGAAAATTACTTTTTTTGTGTGTCAGTAAATACGTTAAGGGGACATGCTGTGTCACATACCAAAATGTAGGTCAAGCCCGAACGTCAAGGTCACTGTGACACCCAAAATCATGAAATTCATAAAAATCATGATTTTCTTGTGTCCATTGATTCATTGACTAAAGACGAAGTGGCGTGTACCAAAATTTAGGTCAAAATCAAAGGTCAAGGTCACTGTGCCCCCAAAATCAGGAAGTCATTAAATCACATTTTCATATGCCTGTCGAAGACGAGGTCATGTAATGCGATGTTGCGTTCTATCCATTAACATTCATTAACATTTGTTGTCCATGCGATATCTCTAGTTTCAAGGTATGGAATGATATCAAATACCTTACTCGCATGGCGAAGAGGAACCATACATCAATTTGTCAAAGGTCAAGGTCACAATACACTAAGAAGAATGAAATGAGCTATGTCAAACCGAACAAATTGCCATGATATAGGCCCAGGTAATTACATGTGTGGAACCATTCGAACAATAACTGCAAAGGGCCAAGTACGCACACTGTACCCGATTGACGGCGTCCTACATGATGGACAGTCCATCACATGGGAAGGAATTTACGCATACGCCTACCTGGGCTGCTGTTTATCTATTCAACACAGGAAAATCGTTCCCCGATGTCGTAGGCGATAAATAACTTACACAATGGCCGTATTATGTAACACATCATGGTTGTTTCAGGGCAAACAACACATTTGCACACAAACAAAACTTCCACAACCCGTTTGACTGGTCCGTAACTCTCACGTTATCGTTACAAAGATTTGTAACAAAAAAATATATGTAATTGAATATATACGTGTCACAATCTACATTACGTGAAACGCATATGAAGCAAAACATGCAGGCATACAAATTACATATCCATATGTCCATACGCATGATCTCATACCAGGCCCATAATTAACGGCATGTCTGACAGGAATTCACGTTTACCGGTACACATTTCACTTGTACCCACACATATACGTGCGGCAGAAAATTAATGTGTTATGATATACAGACGCGTCATATTTTGACTGCTTAATCTGCAATCAACGCCCAGCAGGCGAAAACCAAAGATTAGACCTATATTTGAGGCAGTCGGTGTTTTAATGTATGTATATCAGAAGGCAGAAAGTGTAACGCTCACAAAAAGAAATCGTGACCGAAATCAGAGAAACTACAGTCCGCGACTGGACGACTCTTTCGATACCCACGTGTCACAATAAACGTTAACTTAAATAAATAGAACACTTATCGGACTGGTATTTGGAGTTAAAGGTTTATGCCATTCCTACGTGTATATGCAATTTGCACATTTATTACATTGTAGTCGGCATGGTATCTTTCTGGGTTGTGTTTTCTTCGCTCGTCTACTGTTTTTTTAAAGAAGATTACTTAATTCCACCTGTTAGTTCCAGCTGAATTAAATAAGTCGAATTCGCTTGTTGCAGTGCTGTTTGTAATTTGTACATTTCAGGAGACCGACATCGAGTAGTCTATTGCCCCATTTACTAGTCGTTCGTGTCTTCTTACATGCTTTAACTGACGGACGCGTTTCTTTCCAGAAAAAGAATGTACACTTGCTGTACATTCGTGAAAAATAATGTACACTTTTAAAAATAGAGTGACGTCACAACTAGCGTTTAAAACTGAATCAAGTTTAGCTGACTATATATATAAGGTTGGAATATTTAGTTCTCTCCCTTACATGTATATGGCATCTGTCCCGTGAAGTTGCCTCCCGTGTTTGAAACAGCTACATTTAGTTAAACTGTTGTGAAATAAAAACCATACATTTACTAATTTAACGGGGAGAGGGATCCTTTATGAACTTCATACCTGTTTATCAACTCAAAAGCAAAGGTTTACTTCACCACTTTCTTTTTCCTTCATGAAAGATTCTCTCGTCTGAAAGAAATCCATTTGCAGGAAAACTACTATTTTCTTGTGTTTGACTGTTGTCGATTTCAGTGTGGGATATGTGAGCTTTCGGTTCTTGCTGCAAGGTCAACTAGTTTCCAAGAGTTAATCTCATTTTAGTTTATCATTCAATTTTAGATGTGATATATGTTACGTTCTCAGAAGCACGAAATTGTAGACCTTTCTCTGGATTGCTAGCTACCAATTGGAATCAATGCTGTGAGACAACCTTGAAATTTGGACCAATGTAACTCCAGATATACGGGCGTATATTGAAGCCCCTTGGGCTCTTGTTTAGTTATATTGCCAGAACCAATTGCTGAAAATTGGTCGAGTCCCATGCGGGATTCGAACCAGTGACCACCAAGTTGAGTGCCTTAGTCCGGTGGTCTCTGGTTCGAATCCCGCATGGGACTCGACCAATTTATCAGAGTGTCAAGTTTCTACATGTAGCAGAAAAGAAAATCCTGATTGATATACAAAAAACCTTGTAACTGATAATGATAATATAGCAGATAAAATATAGGCTTAGATCGCCGACATTAGAGATGGCGATTAAGTTCCTTACTGTGGGGGTCGCTGGTTCGAATCCCGCTCGGAACTAGATCAATTTTCTGCACTAGAATCTGTGCTATCTAAGACAGTGTAATCCCAAAATAACGAAAATACTCTTATACGATTACTTTCTAAATGACAAAAATATCTTCCTATGTATTCAGCTATGAGAGCTGTGTCATAACGATCATCAGAGGGGTACTGTATGTTCGCTTTCAAGACTACCGGTCTGCTACCTCCTATTTTTGTGGGAGGCCCGTTGGCCGTGTGGTTTAGATCGCCGACATATAGTGCTGGCGATTAGGTGCCTTTCTCTGGAGGTCACTGGGACTCGACCAATTTTCTGCACTAGAATCTGTGCTATTCTAAGATAATATAATCTCAAAATAACGACAATACTGATTATAAAGCAGTTAGGACAGGCAAACCGTTACAGTTATAGTTTCGACAATACAACAAATAAAGCGAAGGAAATTATGGCATTTTGGCTCTCTCCTAACTCGTGTAGCCATAACGTCGCGTGGTTTAATAATGAGACAGGTAAATATGCGATCTTGAGTGACATACTGATTAGTGATTGGAAAACGATCACCTGAATCCATATGTTCCTCATATGTTCATCGCCTCGCCCCATATGATTGGCAATATATGGGAGGGGCAATAATGACCCGTGTCTAGGGGCGAGACACATTTCTGTTTGTCAAAAGGTGGGTGTTTGAAATGTACATATGTGTGCTAATATCAGTCGACCAATAATAAGGATGTAACGTCTTCAATCTTCAAAATTCCCATTGACAAACCCTGAATAAATGTGAGATAAACAGCATATTATTCATGTAGTTTATATTTATCAGACTTTCCCCAAGAATCTATCCGATTACGTGTATTATTAATATCGTATGCATGCAAGATGAAAGACACCTTTGCCTGAGAAACAGATATATAGATATATACATCGGGAATAAGCAGAGTAAATCTGTCTTTGTGTATCGTAGAATAATAAAAGGCGAAGCATATATGACCTACTAAATCAAAACTTGTTATAAAAATCCTCATATGACCATAACTCCATTTATGATAGCCTTTATTACTCCACAGGCAAATTTGTATTCAATATCGGGATTGTGATTGGTTAAAAGGTCGGGTCGTATTAACCCATATACCCCGAGTGATGTTTTGCTACTCGGGGTATATAAAAAACAACTCACTGGAAACGACGCTCTCGCTGGAAGTTCGAAAGTTCAGCTGACCATACTTCAATATTTATGGAATAACTTTCACTCACTCGTCAAAATTTAATGGAATAAAGTCATACTGCATTACTATCAGTGAAGTTTTCGACACATAACTCACCAAAAGGCGTCATTTGTTCCAAAAATAAAAGTCGATTTCCGAACGAAAGCAGATCGAAATGGATTGTGTTGTGGGGCGACTTTCTCACAGTGCAGTAGCAAAATGCGGACAGTTTCGTAACCGAAATGACCCGTCGGGTTTGTCCGTTGTTCCGTTGGTTATAAGTGATAGACCTTTTTCGGGATTTTTACTATCAGATAAAAAGGCTTGAGTGTAAAACTCGTAGACCCTTCGGCTGACGCCAAAGGGTGTGTGAGTTTCCGGTAGGATCGTAGCTTTCCGTACACCTGAGGGAATCTGAATAACTAATAAGATACCACAAGCATATAGGCATCACAACAATTACTAACTTCGCCTTCCTATTGGCAAACCGGTAAATATTTTTTATCAATACATCGGGTAATACAATATCTTCAAGATGTTTACATGAACATGACAGTAAACACGTGACTGATTTACAAATAACTAGAATACGAAATAGGAATTCATTTGAAAAAAAAAAAAAAAATACCGGACAGTGACACGGATTTGAAATGGGTCGAATGAGCCTCGTATAATACACATCTCCGTGGTGTTTACATGAACACACAGAATCAAAACATGACTGTTATACAATATACTCTAGAACACGAAAAAGGAATTCATTTGAAGGAAACGAAATACTGGTACATGTATATTGATAAATGACACGATATCTTGACATTTCAATGATGTTGTCCAAGTTGAAAATAATCAAATGGTGGATTAGATTCCATGAATCTCTTAGGTTCATGTGTCCTCTAGAGACGACACTTGTTGTATGGTAGCTATATATTGAACACAGTAGGGTATCAAACCAGAATGAGCTGTGGTTTAGGCTCTCAACCCCCGAGAGAAAAAAAAAACAGTTCATGTTGTAATCAGTTTCTCCAATGAAGTCTAACCTCTTGACAATACATTACATACGACTTTGGAGTAAACCGAATCCCATTCTAGCGAAACATAAATGGATAGTGTCAAGACTAGATATATATATTTTTGTTGAGAGCAAGTAATGATATCCGTATGTCTCGTTCATAAGAGGAAAAGACAACCCAAATGCATGAACCCGCAAGATGAGCGTAACTGACCGGGGAGGGTATACATAAGTGCAGGTAATTCAATTACTTTGTCGTTTTTACTTCGCGTGTGTTCTTGGTAGCTTACACAAAGAACAATAGGATGGAAATCATGGAAGTCGCGTGCTTTGCCGACGGGGTTTCAAAATCAGGCTGCATGCATGGTGTTACTTGTATTATTGAATCTTTCAGTGAGAATGATCTAGCATCAGTCAGTGTGTAACGTGGTTTGTGTTTTTGTTTATATAAATGTGGACGATAAACAAACGAATAATACTGTACCTTAGCCGATGAAGTTACATATCTCGCCTGACACACGCATCTGTTTGTTTATGCCTGCATGTGGCGTATACATATCTCTTCTAGTAGGATTTCGTAGATTCGGAGAACAATGTTCACTTCTGCGAACGTCACACAACATTTGTTCAGAAACTGGTTCGCCAAAATCTATATCATCACGCGCCATCATACAAGGTTTCTAAAAGTGGGTGGCTGTTTCAGAGGTAACAAGGAGCTAGGTGTCGAATTATGTAATACGAAATCTCCATTCTGTTTACATGAACATCTAGCGTCCAAACGTGGCAGTTATACGCAAATGCAAATGACTCCGATTTGGTGAGCGACATGATGTCTTAACGATGTCATTGAAAATTGTTGACCGCTTCACTCTTGCCATAAACTAACATATGATTTTATGTGGGTTTTTTTTAATTTTAGGCCCGCTCGGATTTTAGTGCTGATATTGTCTTGTGTATCAGGTATTTTGATCATGGACGACGAACTCGTTATGGATAACGCCTAGTTACTGAATGCCCGAAGAATAGTATACAGACAGACCGTAAACGTGAATTTTGGGTTTTCGTAATGATTGGAACGTGCCCAGATCAGAGCAGCCCCATTGGTGACTAACAGATTGATAACCATATGGCTGAAAATCAATAAAACAGTTCATAGCCCCGGAATCATTATATCATCCTGGTAGAACTCATTGTACAGTTGTATATTGCACAAGAGACGACAAGTTCTATTACAGTTTTCATATATTTCCATATCATTTATATCCGAAGATCACTTGGAGAAAATCTTGTGTATATAATAGCGTTGTATTATACCATCAAACCTCTACGGTGTGTTGGCAATGGACAACTTCAATATTATTTAACAGTTTGTTTTCTGACTGGAGGTAACGAAGCTATGAAAAGTCAAATACTTCAATTTATAAGTGAACCAATTGCACAATTTAAGCCATTGGTATGGCTATCATTGTTGACTGATAACATGAAAAGACGAAAATCAGTGGGAGATGTGTAGCGGTATCAGCGTGACGTTAGATATCGGTAACAGATTGATCACTGCAAACAAGTCGATATAATAGTCGATTGTGTGTGAATCAGTGTACCGCCTTCTTCTATTCTATTCTATATTTTAATTCATGCATTGTATATATGGGCGGAAACTGCAAGTGAGAAAAGGAAGGCACCGGCATCAATTAAGTTCTTTGACTGAGCTGCAAATTTTTCTGGTTACGAAACAAATGAATATGTGTCGATGTCTGAGTTTCATTTCAATATTATAACGTTAGGCAATAATTTTAAACTTTGATTCTTGAGACAAATGATATTAAGGAAGAGATCTTAATTATATTTTGAAGATCCCGATGAATTATATCATGTGGTCAACACCAAATTTAAGAAAAATCAAAAGAGGGATTACTTTTCATGAAACACTGAGGTTATCTGAGGGGTATCCATGTGCTCTCGAGAAAAGACACTCGGTGTAATATAGCTATATAGTGAACACACTCGGATATCAAACCACAATAAGCATCGGTGTAGTTTCTCAGGAACAGTTCATGCTGTGATTTAATGTACTATCTTCATTGTAGTGTATAGCTTTATGACATTACAATACATACGAATTTGAAGAAGCAAACGTTTCGCAGTAAATTCAGATAAACCGAAATCGCATTCCACACTCCAAGACTGGAAAGACTTTTCTTGAGAAGAAATCATGATATGGATATGTCGCGTTTATGAGAGCAAAAAACAAACTGGTTAAAATGCATGAACTCGTGAGTGAAGCATAAATGACCGGGGACGGTATACATCAGGTTATAGTTCAAGTATACAGTCGTTTTAACTCCTCATGTATTCTTGATATCCTACATAATAAAGAATAATGCAATGAAAACCATGGCTATCACTTCATTTCTGTAACTGGGGTGTCGCGTGCTTTAGCGACGGGGTGTCAGATTCCGGTAACATATTGAACAGTGACTGAAAGGTGATCACCCCAATCAATCTGTGTCAAATATATGAGTTCACCGCCTCACCTAAAATGACTGACGGGATCGGAGGGACAATGCTACCCTGTGATCGGGGGCTGGACGCTTTCGTCTATGATACTGTCAACAGATGAGCAGACATGTATACCATGAAATAATTGTTTACCTGATGCATGCAATAATCAGTCCGGATTTTAGTTATTTTTTAGTTATATTGCCAGAACCATTTGCTGAAAATTGTTCTATGCGGGATTCGAACCAGTGACCACCAAGTTTGGTGCCTTAATCTGGTGGCCAATGCTTCGAATCCCGCAAGGGACTCGATCAATTTATGAGTATGTCAAGTTTCTACATGTAGCAGGAAAGAAAATACTGATTGACATGTACAAAAACTTGTAACTGATAGTGATAATATAGCAGATAATATATATGCTTAGATCGCCGACATTAGAGCTGGCGATTACGTTCCTTATTCTGGGGGTCGCTAGTTCGAATCCCGGTCCAATTTTCTGCACCAGAATCTGTGCTATCTAAGACAGTGTAATCCCAAAATAACGAAAATATTGTTATACGATCATTTTTTAAATGACAAAAATATCTTCGTATGTATTCAGATATGGGAGCTGTGTCATAACGACCATCAGAGGGATACTGTATGTTCGCTTTCAAGACTACCGGCCTGCTTACCGCCTACTTTTGTGGGAGGCCCGTTGGCCGTGTGGTTTCGATCGCCGACATATAGTGCTGGCGATTAGGTGCCTTTATCTGGGGGTCGCTGGGACTCGACCATTTTTCTGCACTAGAATCTGTGCTATTCTAAGATAACATAATCCTAAAATAACGAAAATACTGATTATATTAAAAGCAGTTAGGACAGGCAAATCGTTACAGTTATAGTTTCTACAATACAACAGATAAAGCGAAGGAAATTATGGCATTTTGGCTCTCTCCTAACTCGTGTAGCCATAATGTCACGTGGTTTAATAATGAGACACGGTAAGTATGTGATCTTAAGTGACATACTGATTAGTGATTGGACAACGATCACCTGAATCCATGTTCCTCATGTGTTCATCGCCTCGCCCCACGTGATTGACAATATGGGAGGGACAATAATGACCCGTGTCTAGGGGCGAGACACGCTTCTGTTTGTCAAAAGGTGAGTGTTGATGCTAGGTCGACATCGGGCCTTACAGACTAGTCTTTTGTGTTGAATGCCTTCATTTCATCTGACGACAATACAGCTCACCAATTCCCAGTGTACGAGTTGTCACAGCGACACAGCTCACCAATTACCAATATACGAGTTGTCAGAGCATTCCATCATAGCTCTCTAGATTTGTATCTAATACCGCTTATGCCGGTGCTAGGGGCCGTGTGGTCATATCATCCAAGTTGCCACATGAACAGGTACAATAAAAGCGTACCTGAGATAAAACACATATCACGAATCGTTAGATTCATGGTATGTGCTTTAGAATAGGTTAACCGGAAGACTATACTGTGAAGTCATGTGGCTCTGTCAGTATGTCGGCGCCTCTTCCCACTTCCCTTATATGTGTTGTAATTTGAAATGTACATATGTGTGCTAATATCAGTCGACCAATAATAAGGATGTAACGTCTTACACGTAAATCTTCAAATTCGCACTGACAAACCCCGAATAAATGTGAGATAAACAGCATATTATTCATGTAGTTTATATTCATCAGACTTTCCCCAAGAATTCTATCCGACTACGTGTATTATCAGAAGTTAATGAAAACTATGAACTTCTGGTATTATTAATATCGTATGCATGCAAGATGATAAGACAAGTTTGGCTGAGAAACAGATATATATTTATTACCCCACAAGCAAATTTGTATTCAATATCTGGATTGTGATTGGATAAAAGGTCGGGTCGTATAAACCCATACACCCCGAGAGATGTATTGCTACTCATGATATATAGAAAACAACTCAGGTGCGATTGGAAACGACGGTCTCGCTTCGAAAGTTCAGCTGACCATATCTCAATATTTATGGAATAACTTTCGCTCACTCGTCAAAATTTAATGGAATAAAGTCATACTGCATTATTTTCACTGAAGTTTCCGACACATAACTCACCAAAAGGTGTCATTTGTTCCAAAAATAAAAGTCGATTTCCGAACGAAAGCAGATCGAATGGATTGTGTGTGGCGCGCCTTTCTCCCAATGCCATAGCAAAATGCAGACAGTTTCGTAACCGAAATGGCCCGTTGGATTTGTCCGTTGTACCGTTGGTTATAAACGATAGGCCTTTTTCAGTATTTTAACTATAAGATAAAAAGGCTTGAGGGGTAATAAATTCGTTATTCAGGTTTCTTCCCCGGGTGGGTGAAACGTTACGACCCTCCCTAATACTCATACACAAAAAAAACCCAATTCTGCAAATCCCGTAAAGCTACTTTGAAATATGTTAAAAAGAAACTCTTTGAAACTTTTTCCAATATCTGGAAAAACAAGATATCAAACTTCAGTAAATTAGATACATATTGTATCATAAAAACTAAATTTGAAGCTGAAGACACCATAATGTCGATTCAGAATAGAAAACACCGAACTGCCCTCTTCCAACTTCGAATAAGCGCCCACAAACTACAGATAGAAAGAGGGCGCTATCATGGAATTCCCAGAGATGACCGAGTTTGTGAACATTGTAAAATTGTTGATAGTGAAACTCACTTCCTGTTGGAATGCTCAAGATTCGCTAAAGAGCGACAGTGTCTTTTGAACATTATATGCCCATTTATAAAACATGGTGCAAATAACCTCACGATTCGTGACATACTGTCGTCGACAAATCAATGGGTGATGGAAGCAGTTGCGAAGTATACATATGATTGTTTCCAATTGTTATAGCATATTTATTACTTAGAGCGCATCAATTCCCTCATTATCCATGTATGTCTGATCTCTCCTGCCACCATGCAGTTTTATACCTGATAATTACTCGCCTATGGGAGCTTGGTGTTGGTCGATTGGGTACGACCGTTGGATATGAATGGATGTTCCCCGGATACAGCATCTAGTGTATCTGGGTAGCATCTGTTTATGCTTGATGGCTCGTATTTAGTTGACCAACACCATGCCCCCTTCGTGTTTAGTATAAAGCTACAAGCTCAGGGGAACCCAAATTTGTATGTTCATTAGTACACGGGGTGACGCTTAGGGCTGGGGTGTTCAGGCTTGCTCGTGGGATGTTGGAGTGACCCTTTAGGTGTGTCCACAGGGACTGCTCTCTAAGTGTTGTCCCTCTGGGCGCACTTGAGGGGTTGTTTCGGCGCTTTGCGGGTGAGTTTCAACACTTTAGTTTTGGGCGTGTACGCTATGTTTGTTTGTTTGTAATATGTTGTGCTTTTAGCCCACCCGGGCATATTTATGCAAATAAATCTATTCTATTCTACACACTTCGGCTGACGCCTCCGGGTGTATGAGTTTCAGGGAGGGTCGTAACTTTCCATACACCCGGGAGAAAACTTGAATAACTAATAATACATCAGGAATAATCAGAGTAAATCTGTCTTTGTGTATCGCAGAATAATGAAAGGTGAAGCATATATACATGTATGACCTATTAAAGCTAAAGTTGTTATAAAAATCCTCATATGACCATAACTCCATGTATGATAGCCTTTATTACTCCACAGGCAAATTTGTATTCAATATCGGGATTGTGCTCGGGTCGTATACACCCATATACCCCGAGTGATGTATATCACTGACGCCAAAGGGTGTATGAGTTTCAGGGAGGGTCGTAACTTTCCATATACCCGGGGGAACCTGAATAACTAATAATATACCAGAAACATATAGGCATTCCAACAATTACTAACTCTGCACTCCTATTGGCAAACCGGTAAATATTTTTTATCAATACATCGGGTAATACAATATCTTCAAGATGTTTACATGAACACGACAGTAAACACGTGACTAATTTACAAAACACTAGAATACGAAATAGGACTTCATTTGAAAAAAAACCCCGAAATACTGGACAGTGACACGGATTTGAAAGGGATCGAATGAGCCTCGTATAATACAAATCTCCATGGTGTTTACATGAACACACAGAATCAAAACGTGACTGTTATACAATATACTCTATAGAAAACGAAAGAGGAATTCATTTGAAGGAAACGAAATATTGGTATATTGATAAACGGCACAATATCTTGACTTTTCAGTGATGCTGTTCAAGTTAAAAAATAATCAAATGCCGGATTAGATTCCGTGAATCTTTGAGGTTCATGTGTCCTCTAGAGACGACACTTGTTGTGTGGTAGCTATATATTGAACACATTAGGGTATTAAACCAGAATGAGCTGTGGTTTAGGCTCTCAACCCCCGAAAAACACCAAAAAAACAACAGTTCATATGTTGTAATCAGCTTCCCCAATGAAATCTAACATCTTGACAATACATTACATACAACTTTAGAGTAAACCGAACCCCATTCTAGCGAAATATAAATGGACAGTGTCAAGACTAGAGATATATATTTTTCTTGAAAGCAAGTAATGATGTTCGCGAGGGGAAAAGACACCCTAAATGCATGAACTCGCAAGTTAAGCGTAACTGACCGGAGAGGGTATATATAAGTGCAGGTAATTCAAGTAGTTTGTCTTTTTTACTCCGCGTGTATTCTTGATATCTTACACAAAGAACACAATTCGATGGAAATCATGGAAGTCGCGTGCTTTCGCGACGGGGTTTCAAAACCAGGCTGCATGCATGTTACTTGTATTATTGAATCTTTCAGCAAGTATGGTCTAGCATCAGTCAGTGTGTAACAGTGGTGTATTAATTGACTGTGTATGTTATTACCCGAATACAGTGTAAAACGGCCTGCCCATACGTCATGTCGAACTCGACTTGTATTGGCCGAGTTGTATTGGCCGAGTTGAAAGCTGTATTGGCCGGGTTGAATGTTGTATTGGCCGAGGTCAACGAGTGCAGCCGTAACTAGCAGTAAGGACCGACGACTGGAGAAACAGATGACAGCAGTGTTGTTTGTTCAGCGCGATGGCGAGCGCAGAGCGTGTTATTCAAGGGTTCATGGGCAGAATTCTGGAGCTTGAGGAGATATGTGGAGACGATTTAAAACGATTTAAACCTGTTACAGATCAAGAAACGGATGCTGTCTCTCAAGCTCAGAAAAACAAGAACACGGCCAGTAAATGTCAATTAATAAAAATATTATGAATCGATTGTTTTCGTATAGCCTTAGTATTGACCTTTGGGTCGCCGTATTGGCCCTCGGCCTGCGGCCTCGGGCCAATACGGCGACCCTCAGGTCAATACGAAGGCAATACGAAAACAATCGATTAATAACATATAGTATTATGGAAGCCGATAGCGGCCACTCGCGTTCTCGCTATCTCGCCCTGTAGATTTGGCCAGGCGAAATGGCGAAAATACGAGAATTAGGGGCGCGAATAGCCGATAGCGGCCATCGAAAAAGTCGCGGCACGATAACACGAGAACACGCGAACGATGCCATTAGCGAGTCGCGATCTACCATTCGCGTGTTCTCGTCTTCTCGCATACTCGCCTCAGGATAGGTCGCGGCACGCGAACACGCGAACGCGCGAATGGCCGATAGCGGCCATCAAAAAGGTCGCGGCACGATAACACGAAAATACGCGAATGATGCCATTAGCGAGTCGCGGCCTACCATTCGCGTGTTCTCGTCTTCTCGCATACTCGCCTCGGGATAGGTCGCGGCACGCAAACACGCGAACGCGCGAATGGCCGATAGCGGCCATCGAGAAGGTCGCGGCACAATAATATAAATCTGAATATAATTTAATACGAAACGAAATTTAGTATTTTTCCGTTTTACAAAATGAAATCCGATGATACAGTCAAGCGACAGACAATGGAACAGTACTTCATTCAGAAGTTCAAATGTGAATTAAACTGTCGGTAAAAACTAACCATGCATTTATCAAGTCTGGACGTGACAGGCAAAACTAACTCAACGGACATGTCATCTTATGTTCAACATCAGGGCAATGCAGCTAATTGTTTAGTTCTTGTTCTATAGTATATATCATTGTCGGATTATAACAAACTGTTTTACGATTTGGCTTCTCCAGTATATTGTAAATATGTCTCCAGTGTCTAATTTGTATATAAAAATGCGTTTCAGCATGTTCAACAGCAAGGCAACAATATGTATATATATAACTTCACATAGGAAAAAAATATATCATTGCTATTGAAAAGACCATAAAATGGACGAAACCGGTTTAGCAGTACAATATACAGTTTAGCTCAAAACTCTACATTTTATTTTTTATTTCGAATTTAATTCGCATACATATCCACCGACCGCAGTTTGTGCTCCAACATAGCCCCATATTGGCACCTGCTTGTTGATCTAGTTTAGGACTGACAATTTCAATTGGTTAGGACGATTACGGGCCCAGCTTGTGCCGTATCCAAGTTGGCCCTCAGAGGCGTGGTACAATGACATCTAGAAATGTAAAAAAAAACACACAAAAAAAACAACGTGTTTCTGGCTTTCAGACCCTATTTTGCGTATTGGTATTTATTTCAGGAGAGTCCCGTTTTAGGACAGCTGTAGGTCAATTGGTTGAAACACAGTGCCACGTCTCGAACCAGAAACATTCATTCTCCAATACAGCCAGAAAAAAGGTGATGGCCAGTTCTGATCATCAATGAAGGGTTATGGTGGTCATCATCTTTTAAGGGTGATGATTTGCCTCATCACCTTTAAAAGGTGATGAGCTAAATTTACACTCATTGCTCATCACTCTTCAGATGTGATGTATATCGTTTTTAAAAGTGATCGTAAAAAAAGAGTGATGGCCCAAACTCATCACTTTCTCGGGGTGATAGTTGTCAGCCTTTTCTATCTGTGAACACTATGTGAACAGCAAACGAACTTTTCTGACTCTCAACATCACATTGCAGACAAATGGAAGGTTGCAGATCTCCATTTGATCAAGGGAGATCGTTCTGCTGATATGTTTGGGAAAAAGGGTGTTCATGCGTATTTTTGGAGGCGACGCGCGAGCTGACATAAACAAGAGTAGAACAAGACAGAGCAAAGATCATGTAGTTTTCATCTCTTTATTGATTTTCGTTCATTTTTATATGCTTGCTGATGCTTTTCAAACCAAATTTCGAGAAGAATATTTATTATCTGAGAGTTTTGGGAGTTTCAAAATATAACAGGTTACATGTTTTTTAAAATTTCGGTAGGCCTGACATCTCCTTTTTCAGTCGATACATGCATAAAAGAAATAATTAATTGTTCAATTCCACAGTTCATATATCAATAAAGGTATTATTAACAGTTTAATTCACATTTGAACTACTGTTCCTTTCTCTGTCGCTTGACTGTTTCATCGGATTTCATTTTGTAAAACGGAAAAATACTAAACTTCGTTTCGTATTAAATTACATTCAGATTTATATTATTGTGCCGCGACCTTCTTGATGGCCGCTATCGGCCAGTCGCGTGTTCGCGTGCCGCGACCTATATCCCGAGGCGAGTATGCGAGAAGACGAGAACACGCGAATGGTAGGTCGCGACTCGCTAATGGCATCGTTCGCGTGTTCTCGTGTTATCGTGCCGCGACCTTTTTGATGGCCGCTATCGGCCATTCGCGCCCCTAATTCTCGTATTTTCGCCATTTCGCCTGACCAAATCTACAGGGCGAGATAGCGAGAACGCGAGTGGCCGCTATCGGCTTCCATAGTTTGTTTATGCCTGCATGTGGCGTATACGTATCCTTCTAGTAGGATTTCGTAGATTCGGAGAACAATGTTCACTTCTGTGGCAGAAACTGGTTCGCCAAAATCTATACCATCACGCGCCATCATATAAGGTTTCTAAAACTGGGTGGATGTTTCAGAGGTAACAATGAGCTAGGTGTCGAATTATGTAATACAAAATCTCCATTGTGTTTACATGAACATCTAGCAGCAAAACGTTATACGATTTACTCTAGAAAACAAAAAGAACGAATTCATTTGAAAGAAACGAAATACTAGTAAATGACTCGGATTTGATGAGCGAAATGATGTCTTAACGATGTCATTGAAAATTGTTGACCGCTTTTCTCTTGCCATAAACTAACATATGATTTTAAGTGTTTTTTTTATTTCAAGCCCGCTCGGATTTTAGTGCTGATATTGTTTTGTGTATAAGGTAATGGACGATGAAATCGTTATGGATAACACCTAGTTACTGAATTCCCGAAGAATTATATACAGACAGACCGTAAAAGTGAATTTTGGGCTTTCGTAATGATTGGAACGTGCCCAGATCAGAGCAGCCCCATTGGTGACTAACAGATTGATAACCATACGGCTGCATGAAAACCAATAAAACAGTTCATAGCCCTGGAATCATTATATCATCCTGGTAGAACTCATTGTACAGTTGTATATTGCACAAGGGACGACAAGTTCTATTACAGTTTTCATATATTTCCATATCATTTATATCCGAAAATCACTTGGAGAAAATCTTCTATATATAACGGAGTAATATTATACCATCAAACCTCTATGGTGTGTTGGCAATGGACAACTTCAATATTATTTAACAGTTTGTTTTCTGATCGGAGGTAACGAAGCTATGAAAAGTCAAATACTTCCATTTATAAGTGAACCAATTGCACAATTTAACAGACGATAGTAAGCCAATGGTATGGCTATCATTGTTGACTGATAACATGAAAAGACGAATATCAGTGGTGGCTGTGTATCGGTATCTGATCAGCGTGACGTCAGATATCGGTAACAGATTGATCACTGCTAACAGATCGATATAATAGTCGATTGTGTATGAATCAGTGTACCGCCTTCCTCTATTCTATTCTATATTTTAATTCATGCATTGTATATATGGGCGGAAACTGCAAGTGAGAAAAGAGAGGCACCGGCATCAATTAAGTTAGCTGCAATTTTTTCTGGTTACGAAGCGAATGAATATGTGTCGATGTCTGAGTTTCATTTTAATATTATAACGTTAGGCAATAATGTTAAACTTTGATTCTTGAGACAAATGATATTAAGAAAGAGATCTTAATTATATTTTGAAGATCCCGATGAATTATATCATGTGGCCAACACCAAATTTAAGAAAAATCAAAAGGGATTACTTTTCATGAAATACTGAGATTTATCCATGTGCCCTCCAGAGAAGACACTCGGTGTAATATAGATATATAGTGAACACACTCGGACATCAAACCACAATAAGCATCGGTGTAGTTTTTCAGGAACAGTTCATGCTGTGATTAATGGACTATCTTCATTGAAGTCTAGCTTTATGACATTACAATACAAACGACTTTGAAGAAGCAAACGTTTCGCAGTAAATTCAGATAAACCGAAATCGCATTCCACACTCCAAGACTGGAAAGACTTTTCTTGAGAAGAAATCATGATATGGATATGTCGCGTTTATGAGAGCAAAAAACCAAACTGGTTAAAATGCATGAACTCGTGAGTGAAGCATAAATGACCGGGGACGGTATACATCAGGTTATAGTTCAAGTATACAGTCGTTTTAAGTCCTCATGTATTACTGATATCCTACATAATAAAGAATAATGCTATGAAAACCATGGTTATCACTTCATTTCTGTAACTGGGGTGTCGCGTGCTTTAGCGACGGGGTGTCAGATTCCGGTAACATATTGAACAGTGACTGAAAGGTGATCACCCCAATCAATCTGTGTCAAATATATGAGTTCACCGCCTCACCTAAAATGACTGACGGGATCGGAGGGACAATGCTACCCTGTGATCGGGGGCGGGACGCTAGTCTATATGATAATGTCAACAGATGAGCAGACATGTATACCATAACAGAATTGTTTACCTGATGCATGCAATAATCAGTCCGGATTTTGGTTATTGCCCAGTACAATAATTGCAATAATATTTCATTTAATTCCCCATTTCCCAGGGACTACGGCTGCTTATTACATGCCGTATGACGCCTGCATTTGATCAAACATCCAATAAAAGATAATCCATAAAGTATGTTTGATCATCAAGCTGTAATTAGACTAAAAAACATTGACAGTCTGTCCCCTGTTTGAGGAATCGCAACTGATTATCGCTATGATTTATCTTACCCACTTGCAATCTAGGTAAACTAAGATCGTAAATCAGGGGAATACCATCTAGGCGTAAAAATAGTCCTCTTTCAGACAAAAATTCGGATTTAATTCCCCGCCATCCTCCTGCTCTGTTACACGATGGATAATCAAAACGTGGTGTTTATAAATCCTCCAATAGAAGTATAACATATTTATTTGCATATTGACGCCACAAGAACCAAAAAGGCAATACGAAAAGAATACATATTAAGCATGATCAATATACAATTAAATAACATGATTAGAGGCCCTAAAGGCGCACTAATCTATAGACATGAACAAAAAACTATCAAATGCTATTCGATATAGACTATGATGGTACAATACATTATATATACTAGGCTGCACGTACGCTTTAATACTCGTTTTGATTTCCCATCGTGTCAATGCACAGGAGTATGGTGGTGAATTAAATTCGCGATTTTCGCAGATATTTAGTTAATAGGCAAAAGCATCCCAGGAAGGGCACTTAGCTAAAAGGATGTGCGCAATGGCAGCATGTTAGCTATGAAACTTAGCTTGGATTAGAGTTTGACCTATGCTAAGGGTTAGTGTGATCACTTAGCAAACACTTCCGATTATTAGCCGTGTAGATATGGTAAAGAAATTTCTCCAATGTTCTTTTACATTTGTTTTTACTAGCTCACATTATATTTTATCTATATATTCTGGCAAATGTATGGTAATATATATTAAAATGATAACGTTTTGTTCTTTAGACTGTTATAAATGGAACAAGTGTTGAATTAAACATAAATAACGCCCTGGAATATATGTCTGACTTAAACACCTATTCATGACAGTTTAAGCTGGTACCTGTACAAAGTATGTTGCAGATAGTTTATAATTTCATGTACAGAATGTTTATTGCATTTTCTGTAAATATTTTGTTAATAATATGTTTCTAAAGAAGTAAAAAATGTCTGCAAGTATCTGGTGTTACTGGTATTATTGCAGCATTCAGTGAGAATGATCTATCATCAGTCAGTGTGTAACAGCGGTTTGTGTTTTTGTTTATATAAAAGTGAACGATAAACAAACGAATAATACCGTAGCTGATGAAGTTACATATCTCGGTTTGGAACACGCATCTGTTTGTTCATTCCCGCCTATCAGCGGCTATCTCTCAGCGCCGGTCTCCCAAGAGCCAAAACATAAACCCCTTTAAGTTTTGTTTTCGCATCGAAGCTGTTACACAGCCGAGGCAGTCCTGGCCACGCCCCATACTCAGCCGCATAATCGGTCTAGCTAATCTCCCATTGGTCCGTCATAATGACGACAGATTGATCATTTGGAATTCTAGTGTTTCGACCCCCTCTGTGGATCAGTGAAGCGGTCTGATTCAGATTTTTTCTATATAAGGAAGGTTTACCAACGGATCATCATTATCAACGGCCACATCGCCCTAAAGACTAGATCTTGCGATATCCAGTTCGATTTTTACACTTTTCAGCTACCGGTATCGATACCTTTCGTAAATGACTTCCTGGGATATTGTCGACTTAATTATCAGGATTATTCTCACAGTTTAACAAACCTACAGTGTGAATACTAATACATCCTGAAGTGAGAGTTGATACTAAACTTTCGGGTTGTTTTGTGAGGAAATTTAAAAAACAAAAATACTTACCTTCCAAGCTTTAGAAAGCAACACAAGGTAAAAGATAAGATGAATCCCGGAGGAAAGTTTCCGAATGAGAGAATGACCCGACCATCGATGTCTAGTCTCCGTCCCAGAGCCGATGAACGATCAGGATCGGAGGATGAGATGGATGAGGCTTCATTGTCGGGGTATCCTAATCCTGGATTAGCTGGTATCAGAAACACATTTCTAAATCCTTGGTATGGACTAACACATTTTCCCTACTACGTGCGTTATCCAGATGGAATGAAAATGTCCCCATCCCGGGCCGATGCACTGCCATTTTACCCCTCGTCGCTGTCCAGTTCTCCGTCGCCACCATCTACACCCTCATCTAGTTCCCGGCGTTCACCCTCTGCCACATCCTTTACACCATCTCCGTTCTCCATTGAAAGTATTCTTGCGCCAAGACCACAATTGTTCCACCCGGCCACGGCTACTTCTCCGTTCCTTTCCTATGCTGCAATGTCCCATCATGGCCATCCTGCTTTCAGGGGTAAGTCGAATGATCCTTTATCCTTTTCGAGTGTATTTTTTTCGCTTCATTACAAAACCGATTGATCACATCTTTATTTTGTGAAAAGATTTCGAAAGAAACTGCTTTTACCAGTTTCCAGATACATCCAAACAATTTTAAGGACTATACACTGTTTTAGGGATTCGACAAATTGGCCTGGTTGACCGTTCCCTTTGAAAACCAGCTAACTTGGAAATTAGATACAGCAAATCTTACAGCAATTCGTAAATACTCGACTGTGTCATTTACTGTTGTATCACATGGATAGAGAGAGGCTATTACCACGGTCAGCATTCATACAGCTTCCCAATCGGTTCTTGGCATTTAAACCCATGGAAACCTTTAAACACAGCGAACTGTTCCTTAACACGTTGTTAATTTGACATCTGGGCACGTCTTACAAGCGCCGTTGTTTAATCGATTAGGCGAAAGAACAAGATAACTTTTAGGAAATGATATTCTTATTGAATTAGATTATCTAAATTCTGAGGAAATGAATTGCATATTTCAGCCTAAAATGTATTACATCGTTTCTTGTAAACAATGTACGTGGAGGTGAAGGCTTTAGCGAGAAAGCGTGAATGTATGAGAGTAAATAAAATTTAAGCGATTTGAAAATATATAACTGAAGCACATTAATATTAATTGCAACTTTCCTTTCTCTCGATTTACAGCATGGTATCCTCCATTCCCTGGCTTCAACTATCCTCTGGATTTGGCATTAGGGGCACAGAAACGAAAACGCCGACACCGAACTATTTTCACTGAGGAACAACTGGACGTTTTAGAGGCGACATTTCACGATACACACTATCCGGATGTTCTACTTCGGGAAGAAATTGCAGCTAAAGTCGATTTGGCAGAGGAGAGAGTCGAGGTGAGAACATTATTCACAAAATTTCAAGAATTTTCAGTCACACATTATATTAATAAATATCAGGAAAACTTCACTGCGAGAGCATGGATAGAAAAATAAAGTCCCAGAGTCCCCACGCACCTGTGGACATATTGTTCAAAATTTAACCGTAACGCGACTAAACCCCATTGTTTGACCGCGGCGTTGGGAAGACATAATGCATCGACGTTCAATAGGGGTGTAATGTGGAACAAACACACTGTAACTCTAAACTTATTTATCCCTTTAGCTGCATATATTATATTGTATGCTCTATTAAGGACTGCCGTTTTAACTATCATATTACATAGTTGTTATATGGGATGAATTGAAGAAAGAGCTTGAAACTGGCATCAACCTTTTGCTACGCAAGCTTGACAGCTTCTGTATACCTCTTAGCAAATTCATGCTAAAAAGTAATCTCTTTCATCTTTTATAAACAGTCATATATCATGGTATACTTCCATGTCTAATACATCAAATTATGGAAACCCTGCCGATCTTCACTGTATTTATGATCTGAAAAAAAAGAAGAAAAAAAAAATAACAAACGAACAAACAAGCGAAAGCGGACTTCTTTTCCAAGATAAACATTTGAAGAGATATAGAGCCTACCGTTATTTTTTAAATTATTTTTAATAGTTATACTAACTTATGATTTGATGTTCCAGGAGGTGAAAACGCGAAATACATGACCAATTCTTAGCTGTCTCAGATTGATATGTTTATTGTATTATTTTAACAGGTTTGGTTTAAAAACAGACGAGCTAAATGGCGAAAACAGAAAAAAGAACAGGAGTCGAGACCCCATCTGACGGTAGAAGGAAAATCCTCATCGAGCAGGACCGAGCTTCAAGTACGAGAAATGGCTTCCGAAGATACCCGAAACGAAAGGTTACGGGAAGTCGATGTTGAGGTGCACACACCCACACAGACGCCCAGCGTCGCAAACGACAATTTTTCTAAAGAGAGCGCGATCACTGATAACGAGAATAGAGAGTCAGATGAAGGTGCGAATTTTCGTTTTCGAGTTAAAAGAGAGTAGAAAGTTCATGCTAATTACTGACATTTATAACTATTCGATAAATTCGGAGTTTAAGTGTAAGAGGAAATGCGAAACTTTAGAGAAACCACATACCTATTATACATCGAAGTCCAGTTGTGAGCTAACTTCTTTGTGGTATATTTAAATGAAAAACAAGTGCTTTTACTGTTTTGTTAATTCGAATGTGTCGATGCCTACTTTTTGTAAATAATGTTAAATTATAATTAATATAAATATTAATAATTGAGCGTCCTTATCACCAATACTTCTACATTGTATTTTTTTGATAGTTTGTCAGATACTGCCGAATGTTTTCTATGCATGTTAATTTGAAGGTAAATATTCTGTTCTGAATACACAGAACCAAGTAGAAAGTATGCATTGTACATCTACATTTCTGTTGTTCGTGCATACTAAAATAAACACTGAGTTCAAATCAAATCGAGTCGTCCAATTCATTGACCTTGTTTCACATCCTGTAAGGTACAGGGGGTCTTGGATTGATTGTAGTAGTGGCATTTTTACCCGTCGGCCAATCTTAGTCGAAGGTCTATTGTCGTCGTCAGCGTCGCCTGTCCGTCCGTCAGTCCATATTCGATGTGGCTACGGTATCTCTTGCGAGACAGGCTCTCCAAATTCATACAACAGGTGCAGCTGATGGTGGACCAGAACCCTACTGAATCTGACTGGCCTTGACCTATTTTTTACGAGGTAAAATTAAACATTAAATATCAATTTGGTACTTTTAACATGATCTTGACCTATTTTCTCCAGGTCAAATAATACGTCAGCAGTCGATTAAATGCTGTTAGTACATCTATCGAAGGATTAGTGTTATCCTTTTCAATTCAAACAACAGATTGACCAGAATTTAATTGATCATGACTGACTTGACCTCTGATGAAGTTCACATGAGATCATTTGAGGCTTTCAACCTAGTTTTTTGTCCTCCGCCACACTCGGGGGGGGGGGGGGGGGGGGGCTACTATGGAAATGCTGTACGTCCGTCCGTCTGTTTGGCCGCCCGTTTATCTGGTCCAGATGTTGCGAGCGCAATAGCTAGATAACGCAGAAAGATGGAGCCTTGATCATTGGGTGGTATGGTGCCATATGAGGACCTCTAGATCAAGTTCATTCAGAACTGACCATGACCTTTTTTCAAAGGTCACAGATGTCAGTGTGTGAAAGCATTCACACTTACTTGTGAATCGTTAGCTAAGGAGCAAATTGAGATAGTACATTGATCTTTGGATCAATGCTGTCGTATGCAAGCATGCTCAGTCAGGGCTGACCTTGACCTATTTCCAAGGTCACTGAGGTAAAAATGTGATTAGAATTGTGAACACAATATCTCAATATGGAAGAGAGCTATAGACTGGATCCTTGGCACAATGCTGCCTTATGAAGGCCGCCAGGTCAATTGAGGATCACGGAGCTCAAAATGTTAACAGATTTGTGAACACGATATCAAAGGGGCACACTGACCTAGAGTTTTGAACTGCAGAATATTGGTGCCTTTTTATTGCCTCTGGTTCAAGTTCACTGCCTACTGACCTATTTCCAAGGGTCACAGAGGTGAAATTGTGAATAGCTTTGTGCTTTGAGTTCAACACAATTTTTTGTGTTGATCAATATCATTTCCCTGGCTGTGCACAGCCAGAAAAATGGTGTT
Organism: Hanleya hanleyi; assembly: GCA_036873755.1. Classification (NCBI taxonomy): domain Eukaryota; kingdom Metazoa; phylum Mollusca; class Polyplacophora; order Lepidopleurida; family Hanleyidae; genus Hanleya; species Hanleya hanleyi. Next base: position 66,418 of record JAVTVY010020482.1, read on the forward strand.
GGCCCACCACCCGATGTAACGCACTAAATAACGCAACAACTTCTGGATAAGATAATTATAGTTGTATTGTTCTTGACATCTGATACATAGTTGTCATTTTTGGCGTTAAGATGTTTGCTGTCAGTCTTGTTGAACAATAGTTGGATTCAACGAACTCAACGAACTCTACGAACTGTACGATTAACTGTAAACAAATAAAACAAAATAGTATAAGTTGTGTGTCCAAAGAATGCTTATCGTATGACACGTTAATTCACTACATCACCGGTACACCTCACTAACAGAATTTATGTGTAACATAGTTTTCAGTTTTATGAACTCCTTTACAAACATTACACAAAAATAAACAAACTTGTCATTAATGAACCGTAACATTAACAATACTACGAAAGGAACATTTATACATGGCTGTATTTGAGCGGTTTTGTATCGATAATCATTTAGTGCGCAAAACTGTGTCAAATAACATGCGTTGTTGTTGTCGCGCTTACAACATTACTTCTAAATTCTTATGCATGCTTTATCGACTTATACAGATTAAATTATAACAGCGACCTGCTTCAAAACGATCTGTAACTACAAAATATAAACAGTAGATAGTTTACCGGCTTTGTTGACCACTTAAGCACGAACAGGTGTCTGAGATTTTCTGTCGATTTCCCGCTTTTACAAGGCAATGTGCTTACTCGCCACAACATCACGGGCAAGTCCTAGCACTAGCACTCGAGACAATATCCAATAAACGAAAACGGATTAGAGTACATGTTGGCCGTTACACACCGGCTCCCTAATTGTTTACAAACAATTATTAACTACAAGTAGGTCAACATGTCAACACATTCGCCAGAAAATTATGAACTACAGTAATTCAATATGTCAACACATTCGCCAGACATCAACTGTGCAATTATTTCACTTTCTAATGATCTGCTTCGAGGATTAAGCAAAGTTTAGCGATTGGTCGATTTAAGACATTTGATGGTGTACGGACTCTAACGCTGCGAACAAGTCCCTTGCTGTCCTTGAAGGCTTCAACGACTCGTCCCATCGTCCAAGAGTTTCTCGGTGAACTGTCCATCAGCAGCACGATGTCATCGACTTGAACGCTCCTCTTAGGTAGTTCCACTTCTGTCTGGTTTGAAGCAGTGGAAGATATTCCTTCACCCATCTGGTCCAGAAAACATCAGCCAAGTACTGGACTTGGCGCCAGCGACGTCGAGCGAAATTATCACTGCTATGGAACATTCCTGGAGGAAGCTTCTCTCCTGCTCTTTGGTTCAAAAGATGGTTAGGAGTTAGGGGTTGAAGATCATTGGGGTGATCTGATAACTCTGTCAGGGGTCGATTGTTGAGAATGGCCTCTACTTCACACAGCAATGTGTGCAAGGACTCGTCATCTAAGCGATGTCCTTGTTCCTTCAACAGAGCATTAAGTATCTTTCTGGTGGACCGGATCATCCGCTCCCAGATGCCTCCTAAGTGTGATCCAGTAGGGGGGTTGAATTCCCATGTGATACCATCTTGCTGGAATATGTTCTGTATTTTGCTGGTGTTCCAACGATTTAACTCCTCTCTCATTTCTCGCTCACTGCCCACAAGATTGCTGCCATTATCTGACCGGATAAATTTCACAGTCCCACGTCTCGATATGAATCTCCTTATCGCGTTTATGCAGGAGTCTGTGTCCAGAGCATAAGCGACTTCTAAGTGGACCGCACGTGTAGTCAGACATGTGAAGATTACGCCGTAACGTTTTACGATGCTTCGACCACGTTTAACCTCCAGAGGCCCAAAATAATCCATGCCTGTGTGAGTAAATGGCGGCTCATTTGCTTTCAGTCTTTCAGATGGTAGGTCTGACATATTCTGTTCTTCAGATTTTCCCCTATACTTCCGACAAAGAACACACCTAGACAGCAATCTCTTGATGGAAACGTTTGCTCCAAGTATCCAGTATCTTTGTCTCAGTGTGGAAAGCATCTGTCCCTTTCCTTCATGACCAACTTTCTTGTGGCAATCCTTAATGACGAGGTGTGAAACAGCTGAATCTTTGGGTAGAAGGATAGGAAACTTGGCATGGGCTGGTATGGATGCCCGTCGAAGGCGTCCGCCTACACGCAAAAGTCCATCTTCGATGAAAGGGTCAAGTTTCAGCAACGTTTTGGATATACCGGATTTTAGGGGACCTTTCTGTTCCACCCTACTCAAGGCTTCCATATCATACTTGAAGTGTTGCTGTTGTGTGTAGAGAATCAATGACCTTTCAGCTTGTTCCAGCAGGCTCACATCCAGATATTCAGACTTCACTCTCCTTTTACAGGTTCCCATGTGCTCCAAGTGAAGACGTTTCATCTGCAATCCCAGTTGATCTGGTGTTGCTAAGTTCTTTTCCGTTTCTCTTCTCAGGGTACACCACTTTCTCAAATTGTTCAAGCCCTTTAACAACCATGCAGCAGCACGCTTCAGTCTGGTCCAGTCAGAATAGTACTCCAATAATTTGTCGACGCCGAAGGACGGACTACTTGAGTAGCTGCGTTTACAGTTCGTCTAACCTCGGGATCATCTACAGGTAAGTCAATGCAGGTGTCAGTTCTGGGCCACTCTGATTCAGGTGTCCAAAGGAAGCTGGGGTCCTCCAACCAAGAACTGTCGTGCAAGAATTTGTTCATCGGTAGACCTCTGGATGCAATGTCGGCTGGGTTCATCTTGCCCTCGATGTAATTCCACTGTTTAGGGCTGGTAAGTTCTCTTATTTCACTCACTCTGTTGGCCACAAACGTTTGGAAACGCGCAGTGTCATTGGCAATGTACTTTAACACGGACGTACTGTCAGGCCAGAAGACCACGCTGTTGATAGAATACTCCAACTCCCTAACCAGGATTCTGCTGATCCTTGCTGCAATGACAGCAGCGGTAAGTTCCATCCGTGGTATTGTAATCTGCTTGAGGGGCACCACCCGGGCCTTTCCCATAAGAAAAGAACAATGTACTTTCCCTTGTTCATCAGTAAGACGGAGGTAGCTCACCATTCCATATCCGGTGTTACTGGCGTCGCTGAAGATGTGGATTTCACAGGATACAAGTTCACCAAAGTCTGCAGGCTTGTAGCATCTCCTGTGCTGTACTAATTCTAGTTGAGGTAGTTCTGACAGCCATCGTTCCCATCTTTGGAGGTCTTTCTCGCTGATTTGGTCATCCCATCCAATATTACGTGAGCACAACTCCTGAAGTAGGATCTTTGCTGTCAGTATGTACGGTGCCACAAAGCCAAGTGGGTCATAAACTGTGCATACGGTGGAGAGAATGGATCTTCGTGTCGGTGTTTGCGGTTTCACAGTCACCTTAAAACCAAGGCTGTCATCTTCGATATTCCACTGGATTCCCAAGGCGCGTTCAGTTGGAAGCCTCTCTTTCTCAAAGTTCAACGATTTTACTTCCTTTGCCCTTTCCTCCACTGGAATACTCTCAATTACTGATGGACTTGAGCTGACCCACTTTGTCACATGAAAACCTCCTTTCGCACAGATTTCAGTGACGTTCTTGATCAGAGAAATTGCCTTCTGTTCATTTTCACAGGAGGTCAGACAGTCGTCCACATAGAAGTTATGCTCTACAACCTTGGAAGTGGCAGGGTCGTGATGACTGGCATGATCTATCGCAGTCTGACAAAGGGCTGCATTAGCACAACTAGGCGAGGAAACTGCCCCAAAGAGGTGCACAGTCATTCTGTAGACGACTGGTTCATTCTGTAAATCACCACCTGGCCACCAGAGAAATCGTAGCCAGTCAGCATCTTGTTTTGGAACTTTTACTTGGTGAAACATTGCCTCTACGTCTCCCATAACTGCCACTTTCTCTTGTCTAAAACGTAGCAATACTCCTATCAGACTGTTGGTGAGGTTGGGTCCTGGAAGCAGCAGGTGGTTCAACGATACACCTTGAAATTTGACAGAGCAATCAAAGAAGACTCTTATCTTCGTGGGCTTTTTGGGGTGATATACCCCATGATGAGGTATAAACCACACCTTTCCATCATTTCTGGCCAGTTCTTCCTTCGGTACTTCTTCAGCATATCCATCTTCTAATATCTTCGCCATAAATGTCCCGTAGTCCTCGTGGAACTTTGGATCTCTCTGTAGTTTCCTTTTCAATGATCTCAAGCGTTCCCGGACCTGTGACTCGTTGTTCGGTAGTATGACGTTCTCATCTCTGAAAGGTAGGCTGATCTCATAATGGCCGTTTACTATTTTGGTGGAACTCTCCACTTTCTGCAAAAACATTTTGTCTTCTTGTGAGTGCTGTTTTGTGGAGTCAAAGGTGTACCGTTCTGGGAAATCCATGTTGATGAAGTCCTTAAACTGTTTCTCAAGTCCTGTGATTTCTTCGATAGCCTTCACCTCTATTCTGTTGACAGAAAAATCTTGTTGTATGTCATCTAGCGTTCTGTTGTTTGCAGGACGAATGACATTCCATACAATCCAGCCCAACATTGTTTCCGTTGCATGGGGGCTTCCTCTGACTCCTGTTCTGACTTGTAGAGGTGTGTACGCATCTGGTACGTTGTTTCCTATAAGGAGCCCTATCTCTGCGTTGATCTGTGGGAGATGGATGTCACTTAAGTGCTGCCACTTAGCAATGTCGCCATGGGTTGGAATGTGGTTGAGGGATACCGGCATCTTGTCCTTGGTATATACCCTTGGCAGACGTACAACATTTTGGAGATTCAGATCACAGACTTCCAATCCCTCCAATGCGTAAGTATCCATAGTGTGTGAAGATCCCATTGTGTCTAGTGTTATTTTCAACTTCCTGCCTTGGCTTCCTAATTTTTTCATTACACTATCTGAACAAAATGAAACACTACTCCCGGGTCGAGGAAAGCGTATGTTTCGACAACATTCAGACCATTTTTCAATCTCACTTTGACAAGAATAATGGCCATAGTGCAGTCACCGTCCCCGGCTCCCATTACATCACCAGCATTGGACAGCTTGGATAGGTCTGCGCAGGCACTGACACCTTCCTTTCCTGTGTCAGTCGCATCTTTGGTCTTCTGTGGATTGTCGAAGGAAAATCTCTCTTCGGTATGTAGCAAGGAGGGATGCCTGCCGTTACAATGTTGACATGTAGCTCTATTGCGACAAAACTTAGTCAAATGTCCGACTCTCAAGCATCCATAGCACAGGGCCTTTGTTCTGAGAAATGTCACTCTGTCATTGTACGGCTTGCTATTCAACCTTGAACATTCAGCAAGGGGGTGAGATGAGTTTGTACAATACAAACACGGTGACGAAAAGGCTGTTCGAGTAGGTGACTTGTTTGCATCTGGTGGTTTGCTTGATTGATGGTTGATAAGGGATCCATTTGAAGGTCGATCTCTCATATTTTGTTTCTCATCGCACAAGTTAGTGGCAAAAGATCCTCTTGCATTTTGTCGTCTCGGATACTGTTTGCTTTGTGACTTCTGATCCACTGTCAAGGCTTCCTTTCCATAAATTGGGTCGTTAGCTTTCTTTGCTTCTGTTTTCACAAGGGTCACCAGGTCATGAAATGTCACAGCTTCATGTGCGGCTTTCTTGCGCTGGATCGTTGTGCGCCACTTGTCATGGCAGTAGTACGGTAGTTTGGCTATAATTCTCTTCATGTTGTCTGCATACTCCAGTACTTGTACTGCACGGATTGTGTTCACAGCGCTAT
>JAVTVY010020483.1:0-77790 GCA_036873755.1 Hanleya hanleyi
ACGGGACCTTGAGCAGGCCCACCTCAAGCTCAAAATAATAAAGGGTATTATTGTTATCCACCCACCTCCTCCATGATGAAGTGGATTAATTTTAATCATTGGCTACATGTAACTGTGTGTGTTTGTTTGCCCTCAATCTATTGAGTAAACTTGTACATCCTTGAAGCTTGTATAGCATTTCACAATATTAAGTTGTCGAATTAAAATATCAGCAGTTGTAACTGAAAAAAATCATTATGTTGTGGACAAAAATCCTCATTCCAGTAAGTCTCGGATACAAATTTTGTTGCCAATTTGTCCGATTGTCAATTTTTTTGTGCTCATTTTGTTAGCACACTCCAGCATACAGGTTCAGCAATACTGTTTGTATTGTAGTTGCACCTCAGCTTGTTGTCAGGCTGCAAGAGCTGTGTAGTGTTGATGGTGTCCACAGATCAACTGTTACCCAGCCTGAGCTGATGGCCCAACCTCTGCGATCTCCACAATCTCCACAATCTAAACTTGGTTGTTCGCTTACCGCACCCTCTGAGTATGACGAAGAGTGGCAAGTAAGTAACCTGGTAACTAACAATTTGAGAATTTAATTAGAATTCTGCTCCGATACATTGTGCAGATTTACCATTTTCTTAAATCTTTGCTTACGTATACAGGTTGGACTAATAAGACATGAAACTCGGCGCAATACTGTGTTCCAGACTTACTTCAACTGCATAATATCTTAATTACAAACAACAGAATGTTACAGGTCAATATGGGGCCTTTTCAGATTTTTGCACACAAAAGTGATTATCAAAAGCTGCTGTTAAATTCCAGTTTGGTCGTCAATACCTGTAACGTTCAGTCTCCGAGCTGCTGGTCCGATATGACGTCACAATGGAGGAAAGATAAGCAATGACGTTTTGCAAATCTGAATTCAGCGGGACTAGGTGTACCAACTCTTAAATAGATTCTAGCAGACGAGATAATTCAAATTAATCCAAATGAAGTAGATATACTGGTATTTGTCTCATTATTCAACCTATAATATATGTAAAACAGAGAATTTTAAAAACCTGTGCATTTAGCCAGCAACATCACATAATTTGTTTATATTTAGTTATGTAAGATAGTCCTCTTTCGTCTTCCTCTTTTCATCAGTTTTTATACGCCTGTCAAATTTGACGGGACGTATTACGGTATGGCGTCGTCCGTCCGTTAACTTTTTCTGGTCAACGCAACTCGTACTGGAGTTTTCAGTGGATTCTTCTGAAATTTGGTACACATGATCGGTACCATGTGTAGATGTGCACGAACTTTCTTCGGCCCAATTCGACTGTTTCTTGAGTTACTCCCCTTGATTCTGAAATTCTTGTATTTGGCACCTACTGTCTTCGTCAACGCAACTCGTCCCAGAGTTTTCAGTAGATTCTTCTGAAATTTGGTACACCTGATCGGTACCATGTGTAGATGTGCACGAAATTTTTTCGGCACGATTCGACATTTTCTTGAGTTACTCCCCTTGATTTTGGTCTAAAATCCTTGTATTTGGCACCTACTGTCTTCATCAACGCAACTCGTCCCAGAGTTTTCAATGGATTCTTCTGAAATTTGGTACACATGATCGGTACCATGTGTAGATGTGCACACACTTTTTTCGGCCCGATTCGACATTTTCTTGAGTTACTCCTCTTGATTTTGGTCTGAAATCCTTGTATTTGGCACCTACTGTCTTCGTCAATGCAACTCGTCCCAGAGTTTTCAATGGATTCTTCTGAAATTTGGTACACATGATCGGTACCATGTGTAAATGTGCACGAACTTTTTTCGGCCCGATTCGACGTTTTCTTGAGTTACTCCCCTTGATTTTGGTCTGAAATCCTTGTATTTGGTACCTACTGTCTTCGTCAACGCAACTCGTCCCCGAGTTTTCAATGGATTCTTCTGAAATTTGGTACACATGATCAGTATCATGTGTAGATGCGCTTAAACTTTTTTCGAACCAATTCAACACTTTCTTGAGTTATCCGCCCTTGATTTTAGTCTGGAATACTTTAATTTGGCACCTACAGTCCTCGTCAACGAAACTCGTCCTAGGGGTTTCATTGCATTCTTTTGAAATTTGGTGCACATGATTGGTGCCGAGTGCACATGTGCACAAACTTTTTTCGAGTTGATTCAACAGTTTCTTGAGTTACTCCCCTTGATTTTGGTCTGAAATCTTTTATTTGCCACATACTGTCCTCGTGAATGGAACTCGTCTCAGAGTCTTTTTTTCGAGTTGATTCAACAGTTTCTTGAGTTACTCCCCTTAATTTTGGTCTGAAATCTTTTATTTGCCACATACTGTCCTCGTGAGTGCAACTCGTCTCAGAGTTTTCGATGGATTCTTTTGAAATTTGGTACATAGGGTCGGTACCATGTGTAGATGTGCACTAACTGTTTTTGAGCTGATTCGATGTTGTCTTCAGTTACTCCCCTTGATTTTAGTATGAAATCCTTGTATTCGGCACCTACTGTCATTTCAGTCGAATTCATCAGGCTGATGAGCTTAATTTTGCAGCTTATGCTAACAAAAATGTTGTTTTAAAGTTACTGATACATACATAAGCGCATAACCGGGGGTGGGTGAATATGCACCCCCGCAGAGTAAGAGTAACTGGAGTTCTACTTTCTCCTACAAATACCGCTCCAGGCCCTTATGTTGTTTATCGACTGTATTTTTTTACGGGCGTATTTTGGGTTCAATTGAACTCTTGTTCAATGTGTGCTTCTGTAATATTGAGTGTCTTGAATTGTGAACAGTATTCCTAAGGAAAAACTGGATGGAGGGATGCAATTTGCTCAACCATGATTCTCTCAGGTTGTTTTGTTTTCTATTTTAGAGTGCAGCGTCTCGAGTCATTACGGATGACGCAAGTAGGTTTGTGGGAGACCTACTTCTTGCTAAATATGGCAAGGAGTACCTGGCAAATCATTCGTTCTCCGGAGCGAAGGGTAGCCACCCAAACCGGAAGGACCAAGAACCCAAGCCCGGGTTACCTGCCCACACGAGCCAGTGTGTACGCTGTAAGTAGTCCTAAATTTACTCAGCTCATCTGAATCAACATCCTGATGAACCCCTACATCCGACCGTCGGCAGTCGGTGAAACGGTGGTCAGCCGGTGAGGCTATTTTCGCAACACAGGTGACCTGGCAGGGTACGAAATAAACAAACAAATTCTAGTTGCCCATCGGCAAGCACGGGCAACCAACACATCCAAATGCATTGCAATTTGGACAGAATTTGGTTGCCCAAAGGAAATTTAGGTTGCCCTGGGCAAAGGGCTATTTCGCACCCTGCATGGTGTTAGGAATTTCGATTTCTTTCACATTTCTTCTGATGTTATGGGCAATATTAATGGATATTTATTCATGGGAAATAAGTCATTTCAATCGTTCAGTTGCATATCAGAACACTTCGTACAAAGATATCGTACAAACAGGCGGAGTGATGCTGTTTTCTAGCGAAGTTTCATTTTCAAACTGAACTTATCGCCAATTACTGACACTTTTCGATACATATTATCATGCGTAACTATTCCCTATTCAAAGCTCTTTGTATGTCACCCAAACTTTGATGGATTTTAATTGGCGTAAGCCCTAATATTAATTAAAAATTCACACCGTGTGCATCTACCCAGGATGCGGTGAACAGCATGAGCATGCTATGCACTTTCCTATAGCACTTCACCGTAGCCTCACTGTAGCCTGGATAGATGCATATGGTGTGACTTTTTCCAATAATATCAATACTTCCGCGAATTAAATTCATAGAAGTTTGGGTGACATACAAAGAGCATTCAATAAGGAATTTGCGCATGATACTCTGTACCGATTAGTGTCGGTTATCAGGCCTTGAATTTAACCAAGGCCACCAAGGTCATTGCCATGGATGCTCTACATATGGGCCTTGATGCCCTCTGCTACTTTCCAAGTAATTTTATGCCAGCCAGGCCTTAGTGCCCTTAATTTCACCAAATTGGCCTTGCCTTCAAATTCCCGAAATTCAACGCCTGGGTTATTAGCAATACAAACAAATTTAAAACGAAACCTAGCTCGAAAACCACATCGCTCTCCATGTTCAGTATAATGCATTCTGCTATGCAAAAAAAATACAGTGCTGCAAATTTAACTTCTTTTGCGTATATGAGAAGGTAAAACAGAACCCTTATTTCACAAGGCTTAGCACCTCTTTCTGCCATTGCAGATGCACTGTGCCAGAAGTTTGGTGAGCAGGTTTTGGGGGACGAGAAGATCAAAAACCTCATGAAATGGAAACTAAACAACTGCTCCCGGCCGACAACCATCTTAAAATGAGCTTTGGAATCTAACTACAATTCTGATATTAATAATTTACTTCAATATTGATGAATAAAAATTCAATCGACAGTGGAATTTCCTAACAAGGTTGTCAATTTGCTTCATTTTTCAAAGCCATAGTAACCTGAAATGGATTTTTCTAACGTCGTACTTGGACACAGCTCAACTCCTCAGCCAATTAGGACCCTGTAATACTGTAATAATAAGCAGCTTAATTCTTCAGAGATGTTCAAGCTAAAATAACTGCAGATAAACATTATTCATATGCCCTGTGAAATTATAAAGGAAGCACTTAATGGGTTCAGTAGTTGAACTGTAAGATACTCATCTTTGATATTTGATCAAGATTGATACTTAAAAATTATATTTCTAGATTTTCTAATTTGAGTGACCAGTCAGAGGAGTGACCTTGGGAGAATCAGTCCTTGACAACAAACCTGCAGTAAAACCACAGTACAACTACAATACAGCAACAAGACTGTAGTGTAGTGACACTGTAGTAGAACAGCAGTGATTCTGCAGTAAAGCAAACAAAACAATAGTAGAACTACAGTGTATCAGCAGTAATACCACAGTAGAACTACATCAGAGCAAGAAGACTGTAGTAGTAGTAGTGTCGTTGAACTGTAGTACATCAGCAGTAATACCACAGTATAGCAAAAAACGTAGTAGTAGAAGTACAATGGAACTGCAGTAATACCAGAGTACAACGACAGAACAGTAGTAAAACTGTAGTAGAACATGCAGCAGTAATTCTACAGTGAAGCAAACAAAACAATAGTAGAACTACAGTGTATCAGCAGTAATACCACAGTGGAACTACAGTAGAGCAACACGACTAGTAGTAGTAGTGTAGCAGAACTGTAGCACATCAGCAGTAATACAAAAGTGTAGCAAAAAATGTGGTGGTAGAAGTGCAACGAAACTGTAGTACAGCCGCAGTAACACTACAGTACAACGACAGAACAGTTGTAAAACTATAGTGAAACCGAAGTATAACAGCAGTACAACTACAAAACAGCAGTAGAACTGCATTAACACTAAAGTACAACTACAGTACAGCGAGAAAATGGTAGTTGAACTCCAGTAGAACTGAAGTTGAGCAGCAGTTATACTTTAGTATTACTACTTTCAAGAAAAATAGAACTGGAGTAATACTACAGTAGATATACAATGCTACAGTAGTTTAACTACAATATAAATTGTCATGTCAGTAGTACTACTGCAGTAAAATGATAGTCCCTGTTTGTGATATCACAAACAGGGACTGCAGTACCAATGCAGTAAAACTACAGTTGAACTGTTGACACTACTATAGTAAAACTCCAGTAATACTACCTTAATAATATAGTATAGTGAAGTGTGTTTTCAATTTACTGTTGTGTTACTACATTTCAACTTGCAATTAACTGTAGTATTACTCTTGTTACTACAGTTGACCATGATTCAACTACAGTCAATTGCAGTCAACTACACGAGTTGAATGCTACTGCAGTAGTGCCAAGATACTGCAGTTCAACTGTAGTTCTTTTACTACAGTTACTTCAGTATCACTGTGGTTGTATTTTTGCCTGGGATGCCCGGTGTGTGGAAAAGGTGATCATGAAGACGGCCTCTGGATAAGCTGCACAGTTTGTGAAGAGTGGTGGCACAGGTCCTGCGCAAATTTGGATAATCACATAGAATGGGAATCAGTGGACCGGGAAGGTCAAGTGTGGCTCTGTCCTTTTTGCGATTCAAATTAAAATCATTACCACGCAAATGATGTCACATTTATACATAATACTTACATTCAAATTCTCAGCTGCTTGCAGAGCTTTTTGTATGTTGCCGCTCCTGCGGTCACGAAAGACCTCCTGCTAGCAGCATTTTCTTTCCTGGAAATGGTACTCGGGCCAAGGATAATACTGTTGGTTGCCGAACAGTATTGTCGGTAATTGGGATTAGTACCAGCACCGTGGTGCATACCCCCTGCTGCGAAAAGATATTTTCCACGATATCACTGTTGATGTATGCCGGCACGACTGAACTATGAAGAGACAGTGACGATACATGGACAAGCTTGATGAAACCTGTGATCAAGTATTGGATGTCCTGCTGTGATTCAACGGACATAGCCTTTTTTCTGGAATGCCTGCGTGGATGTTGTCGAACCATGCCCTCGTTTTCTGCAGTTCATGACAGAAGATTCTGATCAAACAACTTGTTCTTTTCAAGAGTAAAATAGCGCCGTCGAACTTCTTTGAAGATTCAGCATCAACATACTGGCAATAGGTTATCATGATTTGTAACATGTCATCATCTCGTCACGATGTTGTTCCGAATCTTCTTGAAGAAATGGGAGGGGTCTGCAATGAATATCAATGGAAAAAGAGGTGTGCTGTAGATATTACGCGTTGCCATTTCGTGTAGGAGTGGGGTATCATGAAAATGCAACTTGATAAAAGACATGTTATTCGAAGAGCCATCTACTGATGTGTAAAGGACATCAAAACCCCATTTCTTCAAAGCTTCCACCTCCTCCCAGAATAGGGGGTATAGCTGTGCTGCGGTTGCCTGTCTCGTTGGGTAGTGGGCCACAGGGAATCGGTATCCGGTGAATCTGTTGAATACAAATTGCAGAACATGGTCAGCAGGAGAAGTGTTCTGTTCAGAGGAAGTGATGCTGGCCTCCTCTCCGATATCAACAAATCCAAAAAGGTGAGTAGCTTCTTTTCTCTTCACGATCTGTACATCCTCCAAAATCGATACCTCATCAAGAACCAATGTTAGGTACATTTTTGTCTCTAGCGTTCAACTGCATCCATTTGAAAACATCTTCATTTATCCCAGCTTTTTGTTCCACGTACGGCATTCTTGTATCTCGATAGGGTGGGCGGTGATGGCAGTACAATTGCTGTGGAGCAATTGGTCATAAGCCCTGGGACTCCCGCGTCCATATTGCCATACATAACTGAATGGTATCATCATCCCACCCTCTTCCCCTGGGGTCTTCCACACACGAATTCGACGCTTATATGCAGAACATGTCAATTTGTTTCTCACTTAGGTATGGGGCATATTTTTTCAATGCTGCAGACATGTCACGAACACAGGTGGGTTGACTGACGGGTAGAAGAGGCCTCAAGCAAGAAGATTCCTGTGAAGAACTGGACAGCACCAAATCTGCTTTTAACTCGCCCTTAGGTAATTTCAAACACTGTGCACAAGCTGTTGTGCCTTTATTGCTGGTGAATGGTACGATTTTTTGGCATAAGCTTGAGAACATCACAGGTTTATCATCAGCATTTTCTGACAAAGAACGTTTTCCTTCTCGCGAGTTACAGGTATAATGCAGGCAACCCTTTCAAAAAAGCCATGTAGGTATGGTATCTGTAACTGAATTGCGCTGGGCAAACGGCAATCTTCTGAAATACTCCTTTCCCCCAACTTTCACATCCACCTGGCCATTATGATCTACTAAGCACTCCAAATATACTCTATTTCCATCACACATTTCCCCGGTATCCTTTCCCAATCTGATGCTTGTTGCTGAAAGATAAAGAAGTTTGATGGTAGATAGTCGCAAATGTCAGTGAAGGAAATTGTTTGGGGGCCATCAATACTTCTTAACTTCATGCCAAGAAAAACCTTGCAGAACTGTCTCCAATGGTCTTTTTTCCTGATTTGAGCCGACATATTTGCCCAGAATTTTTCTCGACTGATTGGAAAATCTCTCTGTGAACATGGAATGTAACGTGTCCAGTTGAACAGTAGAATCGTGGCATTGTTGAAACCGTCCATGAAGCCTACAGATAAAAACGGCAACTGTATGAATAACTGTGAAGAATTGTCAACTCATTTAAAGGGAACTCAAATGGGAAATCGAAATTGATTGATTTTCATAAGTACCGGATTTTGATGAGGAAAATGTCTATTAATATGCCATGAGTAACGGCGATTACGAATATGCAAGAAGTCCAGTATTATATCGATCAACTGTTGGGAATGTGTCACTGGAGATGGGATAATTTAACGACTTGTGCGAATACAACAATACGAGAGCGAGGAAGGGGCGGGGGCGAGACATTTTGAGGATTTCATAACAGCGTAGAAAATAAGTTGGATACGGAGACTTCAGTTTATGCCATCCTGTTGAACCATTGAAACGTCGTTTTGCTGATTGCGTCCCTCAATTCATAAGCAAGCGGCCCAATTATTTGGGAGATAATCCATGAAGATGCATATACTCTTCTCCACTTGGGTGCAAATCTTGTTTATTCTTTTGTATTTTCCGTTCTCCAACAAGTTGAGTGAGACTCTCGAATGGAAATTGGGCAGGGATACAATTTATTGTATAGTGTCAGCATGTGGTATCATCTCAAAATAACTTTATCAGAAAGTCTACTAATACATAAGATAAGATAAATTTTTATTTAAAGTCTGATGTGTTTACATATAGAGAACATTAGCTCAAAATATGAGCTATTCACCGACAGAACAATAAGACATCATTAAAAGATTGTAAAATAGAGATAATATACACAAATCAGTCATATAAAATAACGAGATATCCTGAAGGATCTTGGCGCCCACCATTGTCCGATAATTGTAAGCTAATGACAAGAGGATCTTTTTGTCCATTGTTACTAAGATGATTGAGTTGTAACTTTGTTTACAGAATTTCGAATCTGAGCGAAAAAGATCGAAAAAGGGACACCGGAAAACACCAAGATATAATCTTTCTAAGTTTCAGGAGTTTCAAGATTTCTAGAAACTGTACTTATGTCGGTTGTCATAGTACAAGAGAAATGAGCAAAGTTAGTGTGAAAGTGAATGTACATGTATGGAGGATCCTTCGTCTTCGTTTTGTAGTATTTTTATTTTATTTTTTTTTGCACGTGTCATCATTGGGTACTGGAAGCGAAGAAAAATGTCTTTGACACTTTGGCATACTTAAGATTTTATAATTAGAAACGAATGCTAATTCTGTTCTGTTTACTGGACTAGTTTGAGATATCTCTTTTGAGATACCATGCTCGAAAATAATAAGATGCTACAACACTTAATACTGAAGAGATCTGGTCCGCGCAGTAATGTTGAAACTTTGAATTTGAAAGTGTCTGAATCCTGATTATTTCCCTTGGATCGAAACATGCAATAGTTTACAGTTGTCGAGTTGTGACATTGTGTCACAAGAGTGACGTCCCTTCATGTAGCTGACCCGCCGGCAGACGAAAGGGTACAGCAGCTGACTTGCAACTGCATGGACTAAAGAAAACTGATTTAAAATTTGAAGAAATACATTTTAATTCCGAATTATTTGAACTCCTTGATATGGATGGTGAAGATATGGATACTCTCTATAGTCAATATATAGAATATGCCCCACCGTTTGATCAGCCGACTTTTGTGATGCAACATCACAACTCGGGAATACCGTATTAATTGGATTTTCGAATCGGACCAAAAAAGGTATCTTGCACAACTAGGCCCCATGCAGGACCTGTGAACCAAAAGATCCATGAAATATTTCCTGAGAATTCACGATAACAATGTTTCAAGGGGAAATTCAAGATGGCCATCTGGCAGCCATACTGGATTTTCGAATCGGACCAAAAAAGGTATCTTGCACAACTAGACCCCAAGGCGATTCTGTGTATCAAATTTGAGAAAGATCCATGCAGTAGTTCCTGAGAAAACGCGATAACAAAGTTTCATGGGGAAATCCAAGATGGCTGCCTGGTGGCTATATTGGATTTTCGAATCGGACCAGAAAAAGGTTTCTTGCACAACTAGACCCCAAGGGGAACCTGTGTACCAAATCTGAAAAAGATCCATGCAGTAGTTCCTGAGAAATCGCGGTAACAAGGTTTCATGTGGAAATCCAAGATGGCTGCCTGGTGGCCATATTGGATTTTCGAATCGGAACAGAAAAGGTTTCTTGCACAACTAGACCCCAAGGGGAACCTGTGTACCAAATTTGAAAAAGATCCATGCAGTAGTTCCTGAGAAATCGCGGTAACAAGAATTGTTTACGGACGTACTGACGACGGACGGACGACGGACCACGGACGAAAAGTGATTTGAACCCATAGGCTAAAAATGTACGCGTGACCTTGTAATCAGATGTATTAATGGTCATTGCATAAAGTGCATCTGCAATTATCACCGTTCCATTTACTAATTAGAATTTTGAATTCCTTCAGTGTCAGTGCTCCTTTTATAGATGAGTCAAGTGAGTTCCATAAAATTGGCTCCAGAGTACTTGATAGAATGAAGCCTGAATCTTGTCCTACATCTGGGTACGTGAACATTCGTCGCATTTCTTAGCTGATAAACGTTGTTTTTGATTTCAAACAGGTCCCTATTATATGCAGGGCCTTCACAGTGTAATAAGCATGTAATAATAGCTCTCAATGTATGGTTCAATGTAGAAGCCCTTAATGGTGTTGACACAATATATCAATGCTCTGAAAATTGGCATGCGTGGATGGCATAGTTGCACCAATGGTCTTCAAAACCATCATTCCATGCATCGAAGACATAGGTGCTTCGAAAGGTCTAGAAGATTTCGCCCCATGAGTGGATGACAAAAAGGTGCTTCAAAAGATCGTCAAAGCTATCATTTCATGCGTATATGACATAGGTGCTCCAAAAGGTTTCACCCCATGTGTGGATGACATAGGTGCTTCAAAAGATCTGCAAAGCCATATTCCGATCCATGGATGACATAGGTGCTACAGATACTTCCACGATAATTTATCGTGACAGTTTTGTTACAATATCGACAGCCACGACACTCGTCCGAATTACAAATTCTTGACATTCAGGGCAGTTTTGATATTTACTTCTACAGTTCAACAATTCATATGCACTGTGAGAAGTTCAAAAAATAAAGAGAAACGTGGCCGATTCTACTGTGCCCCGCTTTGCGGAAACGGCTGAGCTCAGAAAGTTATTAATATACGCGGGCGTGCAAAGCATGCTGGTAGAGTGATTTTTAAGTAGCAACCGACGAAAAATCTCCCACCATACTCACAGTAAACCACAGCTTTATTCAGCGACAGCCATCACAGGATAGCCAGTCTTTCCGCAGCACACATTTGAGTGTTGTACACTTCTCTGCATTTCATGAATTTCTGATATTGTATATAGTGAAAGCTCTGATGTTTTATTAATGCAAGAGTGTTCGGAGAGTGGGATGGTCAGACTTTCCAACAGACACACATGCATTTGAATCTCACTTATACATGTAACACTGTTACACATCGTGGTATGATGGAGCACCCAAGTACATCCACCCACATACTATTGTGCTCAACCCTTATGCTTGACAGTCTTCAGGAGTGTTGTAATTCTCAACTGCATAATATTAGCAATGTCTGGAAGTGTTTTGACATGATAATGTATTATATGCACATTAAAGTTCTCGGAATTGTCATACACATCTATAGAAGAGTTACACTATGTGCAATTGTGCCATTTGCATACATGTATATTTCACACATCCAAATGTATTGTGCTGTGAAGTAGGCCTTATGTTCTTGGATGCTACATGTATACACATGTACAGAATTATACATGTACCGTCATACTGTACTCTACATATCCACAGCAAAATTGTATGATTTGTAAATATTAAAATTTCCCACATCACCATTTTGGGGGAAATTGATGATTGCAGCTTCTCACTGCTGATGGGTGGATAATATGTGGATAATATATTATGTGCCTTTCATGCCTTTGCCACATATTATCAAAACAGCTCATAAAACTTGTGTTCAAAAATGTTCAAACCTATCTGCCCTCATTGCCAAATTGCATCGATATACATGTACATGACCAGAACATTGCGGAGGGCTGTTCCAGAAAAAAGTACAGTGGGGGGGACAGAAGGCACTTTATTTTTGCCCCCACCACCCATGTAATGAAATATATTTTTACCCCCATCACCCATATTATTGAATATAATAAGTAACCCACATAAATGCCATTATGTTTATCCATCAGGCAACCACCCACACTCTCAAAAGTAAAGTTTTGGAATTTCAACACTTAGTAAGTGTTACAAAGATTTTTACACTTAAAGTGTTCGGTCTACACCTTTAAGAGTCACGTTAACACTCTAGGTGTTGGCTTCTTAGCTCTTACAAAGTGTGGATGTCAAAGTGTTAAGAAAAGTGTTAGATGACTTAGATCTTACACTTTAGGTGTCACAGACATAACGTAAGGCGAGCCTATACACTTTGATGTATACCCAGCCCGCTGTCCATATTCTACGCTGAACTTGTCGATAAAACAGTTCAGAAAATATGGAGAAATTGCATGAGAGAAAAAAAAACGTTTCAGAATCAAATTGTCTCGTGTTTTAGGAGACCTGCAGAATTAAATGGCCTCGTGTTTCATGAGGCCCATTCTTTCGTTTCTGAATGTACTATAAGCTTATAGCTGGTGGCAGCAACACAAAAAAAAGTTGGCCGGTGGCACATGCACCTGTAACTGCATGTCTCAGTACGAGTGAACTCTGTGAACTTCGTTTGCTATGATCGGCTTCAACACTTAAACAGTGTTGCACTTTTACCGCCAAAAATGTATCGGTTGTGTTTTTGCCCGCCAAATCAGAGACACCAGATGTCGCTGAGGATAGAATCCGGACTTTTGATTGGTCGCTTGCCTTCTTGTGGACCGCGCGTGTCGTCTGCCATTTAGTGAGGCGGCGATAGAACAGGGGAAGACGCCGGGGAAGACAGCGGCATTCCCTTCTCTTGGTAAGTATTTGTAAGCTAAAAAGTAGTTTGCGAACCTCTTTTTAAACGTGTTAACTAGTTAAAATGGAAGAAACTGTTTTGTAAACTTTCGCTTCATTATCACCTTTGTACAGCTATATATCAGCCGGAAGCGCTTTTTGTAAATCCCGCATCACGTCAAACTTATCAGTCGACGCCGACGTATCAACGAACTTTTACACAAAGTTGTTCGTGTTATTACGAACATATAACCAATAAAATTTTAAATTCTGTACAACGAGATGTACATAAACCATATTCATGTTTTCGTGCAGTCATTTTTACGCAAAATTCTCTGTCGTACCTCGTCCGACACCGTTGGTTTTCTGTAAACACGGATCGAAATCGCGTCAGTCAGAGAGTGATCTTCCCTTGCTTGCCATATAAACTGAGGGTTAATTTATTGACAAAACAAAGGTGTAAGCCCGCAACTAATCGTAATTCGATGCAATGTGCCGCTGATGGTGTGACCCTCCATACTGTCGTTGACATGTTGCATGAATTTGTCGTCAGTGAGACAAAATCAAATAGTGCGTGCCAGTTCAGTCCGGGCATGTTATTATGTCCGGTCTTTTTGTAAATTACTGTTTAGTCTGTATAGTATAGACGAAAATCCTGTGACGTCATCGCTGATTGTAAACAGACTGCGCGCATCAGCTCTGTGGCAAAACATTGAAAGTTTCAAGGGAGACAACTCGATTAACATGCAGATTTATAGGCAGTCGTCCCAAACCGTTATCATTTATAGTCGTGGTTTAGCGCCATATATTGAAACGAAATTTATGGATACGATTCATTTGTCACAAAGCTTAAATTCGTTTTTGTATATAATAATATTTTCATGACAAATAATAAGCAAATGAACATTTTAGCAGTGAATAAACTGAGGCTTTCAGATACGTTTTAAGCTACCGGGTATTTCAATTTTCATATTTCATGTCCTACGGAACTAAGTTTGAATTTGAACTTCATTATTACAAGATACCTTATCTTCTTTATGGGGCTGAAGTAATGCGACTATATATTTAGAAATAAAATTTGTACTAATGGTAAGGTACCATTGTTTTTACAAAACAATACTTTCGTATCCGTTCTGACCAAATTGTCATTTTCTGTTCATTTGCCACTTTGATCAAAAACAATCTAGTGTTGCAATGCCACTTTTTATAAGCTGTGACATACATCAAATATCGTTTTGAATCAAGGTCTTAGGTGTCATTTTAGCCTCCGGATATATATATGGTCCCAACCTAAGCTTTTTATATGGAAGCCTGTCCTGGCGAATTTCGTTAAAAATCTCGACAAATCATGTTACGCGTGTACAAGTAAACATCGCAAGAAATAGCTAAAAATAATGATATTATTTATGAAAATAATTCATGGCATTCATATTTTCATGATCCTATAATACTGAGATGAAAATATGTATTTAGGTTTTCTTTCTATGGATGCGTTTGCAAAGGAAAGTTTATATCAAAACATATACTGTCGGGAATATCGCGAAAAATTCGTGTCAAATCGGCACCATCGTTTCCCATTAATATTACAAGGAAGCTGCTAAAGAAACAGAAATGATATTTTATTTCATGATCCTATAATACTAGACAAGAAATTTATGCATTTAGATTTTTATTTTACGGAAGCCTTTTCAAGTAAAGTTATAAATACCAAGTGTCGGTATCGCGGAAAAATTCTTGGCGAATTGACACCTTTTCGATAATTATTACAAGAAAACAGCTATAGATACAGCAAAAATATTTATATTTTCATGATCCTATAATACTCGAGATGAAAAATAGGCAGTTAGATTTTTATTTCATGGATGCGTACCAGTATACGAGTTATCAGAGCATTTCCATCATAGCTCTCTAGATTTGTATCTAATACCGCTTATGCCGGTGCTAGGGGCCGTCTGGTCATATCATCCAAGTTGCCACATGAACAGGTACAATAAAAGCGTACCTGAGATACAACACATATCACGAATCGTTAGATTCTTGGTATGTGCTTTAGAATAGGTTAACCAGAAGACTATTCTGTGAAGTCATGTGACGCAGTCAGTATGTCGGCACCTCTTCCCACTTCCCTTATATGTGTTGTAATTCATAGTAAGTTAACGGTATTGAAACCTGGTGTCGGTATATCGCGGAAAATTCGCGGCGAATACAAGCTAACTTTTCTTGCATACATTACAAGAAGAACGAAGAATATACATAAACGTTTATATTTTCATGATCCTATAATACTCGAAATGAAAACTATTTATTTAGATTTGTATTTTTTGGATGCATTTTCAATGAATGTTATTAAAACGTTTTGTGTCGGTGTATCGCAAAAAAAATTTCCGTCGAATTGACACCATGCATCTTTTACGGCAAACTTCTCGTCGTGAGGTTAAAGAAATGTGTAGCAAAAGATATATTTCTGAAACGGGTATCTGTACAGGTTTAAAAATAACTAAACAGAATAAAATAGCGAAGAGATACAGGCAGAGTTATCAAGTGTTGGTTACCATCTCTGGCGTATCCCCCGTCATATTTTCGCGGAATGTAGGCCGTGCCCACTGCCCTGTTTGCTCAGGTTTGAAGATTGCGATAATGTCAATTTACTGAGAATTTGTCATAAAAATATTTTTTATAAACAATACATGATATACGTTTTTTGACCAATGTATCGCGGAAATAAATTTCCTACGATAGATGACGCTAAATCAAGACTATAAATGTGAGCCGTCTTAGGCCATTGCCTGTTAATTTACAGGTTAATCGAGTTGTCTCCCTTCATTCGAAGTGTTTTCTGCCACATAGACTGTGCGCGCAACTCCGGAAGTTGGGCCCGATTGTAAACATTGGCAAGCTATGTATATACTGATTTAGAAGTAAACCCCAACCAAAAGTTATATACGAGTTAATATTATGTACAGTTTGTCCAAAGGGACATGGGGATAAGTCCCAGGAAGTGTTGAGCTGGGGGCCGCCAGCGATCCCGTAAGCCTCTAAGACACATTAGAGGCAATTTTTAGGTATATCACTGTCAGTTTTCAGATGCATCCATTTAACTGAACTATCATAGGTAGAGAAAGAAAACATAGGAATACCCCAAAAATCGACTTGAACATAATATTGAATAAATTTCATTAAGTTATTGAAAGCATCAACCATCAAAGTCAGTCAACTGTGATAACAACTCCCAATATCCTCCTGGGGACAAATGCTAGTGTAAAATCCAACATTTTATAGACAGCTGCTGCCTATGGATGATTTTCATATTGATTAAATAGAAAGAAAGCAGAAAAAAACTATTGTCATTTTTTTTTTTTTGCTGTGTCCGGGAATTTCTCTTCAATCACAATCAGGGTCCTTTTGCAATATGCATTTACTGATTTTTATTACTTTCCTTAAAATAATCACTCGAACCACATTTCATGTTTAGTTTTTCCTGAAAAATGCATATTATAATTGTTTCATAAAGCCAGCTGTCATGATAAAAATCCATACAGATTTTATTTTATTACTGTATTATTTTTTCATATTATTAAATTGCTGATCAAACTGACTGTCTAACCTGTGTAATGTATTATTTCTTTCATTCTTTTATGTTTGTTCCACTGAGCGTACATCTATGAAGATAGGAAACCCTCACTACTCACTGTTTCTTAACTGTTCATAGACTGCACAAGGGCTCCCGATTGTACATTACAATATGGAGTTATTTCCCTTGATTCATTTTTTTTTTCAACCAATCGGCTTTTTACATAGCATTTACCTCTTTTCATCATAAACAGGAGAAGCATGTGCTCAACATTTGAGTTAGACTCTGTGTCTTTCCAACAAGAAGAAAACATCTATTGTTAGGGAGATTAACCTACAGGTACTAACAGGGTTCTCCATTTATTTGGGAACACCTGTACAATCATATCCAAACAGGTGTATGTGGTTGTTAACTGCCGAGCACAGCGAGGCGTTTAAAAATTAGGCCGGGGGCCTGGGGGCCGCCAGAAACCCTAGATGCTCTGTTGTGCAATCTGAGCCATTTTGGGGCATTTTGAGATGAAAATTCTAAGTTTTTAGCACAGGGTATTTTTTAGCTAAATAATATATAGCCCTCATACTCGGGAGGGCTATAGGTCGGCCCCAGTCACCTCCAGCGAGGGTTTTAGATAATGTTATTACGAATCACCCACCTCTGAAACTGCCGTACATCTAATCTCTATCCCCTCCTGCGCACTATTTTAAAATCTTGCGCACTATTGTGAAATAGTAACGACTATATCGCCGTCTGAATTTTCCAGTCGACGACTTTCACTTCGCGCGTCATGTTCAATTGCAAATGGCCCATATACACATATAGCGTGACGTCACCAACATGGCGCGTAGAGAGTTGAAGTTTTCAATGGCAATCGTCATGCGCATGTGCTCGTTGACAAAGGATTTTTTCTGACTGAGTTATTGCCCTTTACACTTCAAAGTACTATAGATACAAATGATATCTTATCAACCCATCTCCTACATTTTCACATAATACTTGGTTGATGTTATCAGCACAGTCTGGAGATGCGCATGTTCTCTTTTTGTTGATGGAGGATTTTTTCCCTACTGAGTTATTGCCCTTCACAGTTCAAAATACTGTATATCTTGTCAAATCAACTCAAACAACTTTTGATGTGAATCACATGATAGTTGGTGTATATTATAGGCACAGTTTGCAGACGTGCTTGTCCTTTGATGTGTTGTATTGCACATCATTGACTTTCTACACACAGAAATGCAGCAGTTTTCCTCCCTTCTCTTCACTGACACTGGGATCGAGGGGTTAATCACACCCACTACTGATGGCTGTCGTTCTTCTACAAAATATACATATTAGTATGTAGTCTTTTGTGGAACTGGTCATTTTACAGCATTGTAGCTTGGTATTCCAATTTCCCGATGGCAAATTCCAGCCCTTGCAATTCACCACAGCAATCAATTGCAGAGGTAGATGCCATGGCATAATCAGTTCCCCGTGGCAACATTTAAGCGAGTTTTCCAAATTGTGTTGGTTGAAATTCTAAAATGTATCTATGTCAAGTCATTGGCAATTTTCTTAAAAAAACATGTAAATTACAACTGATTTGCTACTGTGTTTTTGAATACGGTACCTTCTTTATGTACCTAATCTGAATTTCCTCATATGTAACTTTGATGTGGTCTTTGCTGGTCTCACAAATACGGCCTGGGTGTCTTTCCAACTATTCTAACATTGGTTGTATTTGCAGTTTTCTGAAGATGGATGGACCTGTATCTAAGAGATTCTGTGTGACCTATGGAGATAGAACGAAACTAATATATGTGACCAATGTGTCCTATAAGGAGATATGGGAAAAAATCAAAGAGAAATTTTCTTGATCCAAGTGAAAATTCCAGAGTTTGAAAAGTATATTGATATGGAGGGAGATGAAGACATATATGTACTGGAAGATGCTATCGGTATACAAATTCGGGTTGTGCCTACCAGTACCAGTTGTGTGGAGATTGACCCGCCAGCCAACCCTGGACAATCTAACGCAGAAACTCTGGTTCAGTCCTCGCCCCCAGCTTCTCCAGGTGTTTCGGATGCATCGGCATCTACTCATCACCATGATAAGAACATGAACGATGTAAGTTATATTCATTAGTCAAGACCCATAAAAAACCCTTTGTAGTTGATTTTACTCTCTTACTCTAGTTCTTCGGCCCCGAGGGGTTTCCAGCGCACCTTTCCTGTCATTCTATTTTTCAGGGCTGTTCCAGAAAAAAGTGTGTGGGGGGGTGGGGTGGACAGAAGGCACTTTATATATTTACGTATCATGGGGGTCATGGGGTAAAAGAGTTGTATAATTACAAGGGTGGTTGCCTGATGGGTAAACATAATGGCATTTATATGGGTTACATATTATGTTCAATAATATGGGTGGTGGGGGTAAAATTATATTTAATTACATGGGTAGTGGGGGCAAAAATAAAGTGCCTTCTGTCCACCCCCATGTACTTTTTTCTGGAACAGCCCTCATGTGTTTCTCTCTTTTATCACATTTTCTCTCCTGAACTTTAGAATTATTTCTCAGCTCTACCCTGTCTTTTTCCTTCTTCCCCGTCTACCATAATAGAAACCCCAGCGTCCCTGAGCTTGTCATAGCAGGGGACCAACAGGGAACGTCGTGATATGCATGTAGCTGAAAACAATGTAAAACTCTAGTTCACTCACTCTCGGCAAATTTTATCCCAGTGTCCGAGAGGATGTCTATCCTCCAGTTGTGTACATGTGCAGTTAGGGTTTGTATTGCTGACTAGAAATGATATACTCTTACAATTTTACAGGGTTTTGTTAGTGATGTGTTGGATCATCACCCACGTGGACCGAGCATCAATGAGGAATACAGTAAAAATGGAACACTGTCATCTGAAATGCGGATACTTCTGGTGTCCATAGTGACCTCAAGACTGGTGGATAAATTTTGATTGTGAGTATAATAACCCTTTGAAGGATGTTCGCAGCATGGTACAATTTTGCCTGTGTTTTTACATCCATTGTAGAAGATTCAAGCAGAAACACAATACAAACATACTTGAAAGACAGGCTTCATGGTTCTGAGAGAATCATGTTTCAACCTCTGTTTTAACAAGGAGCTCAGGGTTGCAGTGGATTGTAAATATATTAGGCCATCCACAATAATATTTTTGTTTCCAGTAACCAACTTTAGAAAATTTGGGTAGGTAGGTAGGCAGGAATTTTATTTTTTTTTATTTCTTTTATATTTTTCTAGTAGATTTTTGACCTTTTTGTACAGTATTTCATGGAGTACTGCTGAAAGAAATAATCGATCCAATTTTTTTTTTTTTACTGCAAAATATATGGGTAGGTAGGGTTACTGGAAACAAATATTATTGTGGATGGCCTTAGGCCGTTCATAAAAATATTTGTGTTTCCAGTAACGAGAATTTCAAAAAGTAGATAGGCAGGTAGGCAGGGTTCTTTTTTTACCATCATTCAAACACAGATTTTATCTGGCTATTAGACAAAAACACAACAGCAGAGAATTAAAGTGTTGTGAAATACAGTAACTTTGTATGCACCAAAGTGTTTGATATGAGCATACAAGATGGCTCTCTCATCACATGGCCTGCCCATTGGAGATGTGGTCATCAGAGAGGGCTTTATTCCCATCTTCTACTGATGTCTGTACCTACAGAAGGGCAGACAACCCACCCATGTACACCAGATTGTCAAACTTGTCCAGAACAGAGCTAAACACACGGCAGTTTCCCTGATCAGGAGTCTTTTTTTTTCGGCTTCATAAAAGGCCTACAACTTTCTCTCGCAGCTGCCATCATAGTGCCGGATGCGTTAATCTTTGGCCTGTCTGGCTGTTTATTTCTCAGATGAAATATTATTTCTTTGAGTATTTTTTTGTGGCCAAATTCAGTTTTCAAATAAATTGACCTCGGATTGGAAAGAGTGTCGATTTTTTGATTTTTTTTATCCTCCTCCCCCAGTAATCCTGTGTTACTGATTTTACTTTGGCCTACCTACATCATAAATTTATGTATAGCGGGGAGTTGGAGTATGTTACAACTAGCCGACTTTTACGTCATCCGAACTTGACAAGTGTTTTGCTTTTTTTGACCACCAGTATTCAGTGGCTAACAGTGACGTACTGGTAAATGAATCCCTGTACGGTACCAGAGTTTTGTCCCTTTGTGCGTAAGGCCAATGATAATTAATAGTCTGCTTCTCATGACCTAGTGGATCAAAAAACTAGATGCTACTTGCGTTAATTATTAATTATTGATTATTAAGAACAAAACCATTTCAACTCAAAGGTCAATTATTTTATTCTCATTCGAAACCCAAAATTAAGACCATATTTCCGAGACAATTGATTGGAGGATATTGAAACTTCACACAGGAGATAAACTAAAAAGTACCATTTTTATTCCAATGTATCCGGAAAATCCTTGCAGTAGTTCACAACAAATCACGAAAGCCAGGGCACGGTGTTATACAAGGGGGCCAGGCTGAACTGGAATGTTGGCTCATTCACAATTTTAGGAGTGAAATTTACTACATCATTAGTTAATACACATGAAATAAACTTACAAGAAAAAATCAATAAAACTGAGCTCATGTTAAATATTTGGAGAAAAAGAAACCTTACAATATTTGGGAAAATAACGGTCATAAAGAGTTTAGCTTTATCGAAAGTAACCCACATCTTGTCCAATCTTCCATCACCGCCAAAAGAATATCTAGCAAAATTGAATAATTTTTTTTACAGTTTTATATGGAATGGGAAAACAGACAAAATTAAAAGGAGGACTATAATACAGGAATACAACAAAGGAGGGGTGAGAATGGTAGATGTTGAAACTTTGGCGCTAAAAATTACATGGATCAGAAGAATGTTAAAAAATCATTACAAGTGGGAGAATTTCTTCTGTATATATTCAGACCCCTTGAGATTTGCGACATTGGGGGGTGCACTACAAAAGGATATGAAAAATACAAGAAACCCCTTTTGGAAGGACGTAATTGTAGCGTGGATCCAGTATTGTAAAAGAATAAACATTAGAAATAATCATCAGGATATCTTACACGAGCCGCTTTGGAATAATATCCATTTTAAAGACAAAAAGCTGTGTATCCAACAATGGTACGACAGAAAAATTATCTATATAAAAGACCTACTGGACGAAGATGGTATATTCCAGTTTTGAACAGCTAAAACTAAAATATAACCTGAAAGCGACGTTTCTTGATTACGTCAGACTACTACGAAACATTCCTAAAGAATGGAAAAACATACCTTGCTAAAAATCGACCAAATCAAAACGACTTGCTCTCTCCGCCGTACCCAAAAAGTGTTCAGTTACTATTGAAAGCGGAACGAGGCTGTCGTGGGATCTGCAAGGTTATAACTCCAGACAGCCTGGCCCCTAAAGTACATGAGAAATGGGATCGAAATCTTAATGTTCATATACATGCTAATTACAATGAAAACAAATGGCACGAACGATACTTAATGGCAAAATCATGTACAATGGAGACAAAAATGTGGAACTTTCAATATAAGATTATACATAGAATCCTGGTAACAAATCGATTATTAGTACAAATGAAAATTTCTGACGATTCAAAATGTACATTCTGTAAAGATGAGGAGGAAACTATTGAACACTTATTCTTATACTGTACTAATGTTAGAATTATATGGCAAGAACTGAGAAATTGGGTGCTTCGTTCGTGCAAACTCGGCCTGGTGTTGAATGAGGAAACTATTATGTTTGGACTACCATTGAAATACAAATTATTCAATCATTTAATATTAATAGCAAAACAGCATATTTATAATTGTAGATATTCGAATACCAGACCGACTTTCCACCAACTAAGAAACATTATTAAATACACTTTTGATATAGAAAAAAAGATATAAAAATGTAATATGAATGAAGAAACTTTTAAAGAGAAATGGTGTGTTCTAAAAGAGGTCATAGAGAACGAAATGGTGTGTTCTAAAAGAGGTCATAGAGAACGACGCTGATGCCTCTCGGGCTTAGAAATAACAAATTTTATGGCTCTACCAAAAATGTAGCTGCACGAAGTTGCCCATGGGAACATACTTGTCGAGTACTACCGTTTTTTTTTTGTTTTTTTTTTTACCGATTCTTTGTGAATATTTCTTGTTGCATATTATTTATTTTTTTGTGTGTACGTATACGTCTTATTCTACCCAATACTGCATGATATTAATTCGATTTCGATATGAGTTTCCTCTGTTGTGATTGTGCTTTTACAATATTGAAAAATGTAACCACATAATTGCTTCCTTTTTTGAGAAAAAATCAAAAAAATCAAAAAAAAAAAAAAAAAAATCACGAAAGCAAGAATTAGATGGGAGATTTGTAGGTTATTTTTTGACGTCGGCCTGCATGTTATAACATTTGCAGATCAACATCATCGTAGCCCCAAAATAACATGGTAGGTATTGGTGATTTTCGTCAATTCCCTACAGATTTTAATGGAATATGGGGGAAAAATCAGCATTTTTTAGTTTATATACTGTGTGAAGGTTCGATGCTGTACGATAAATTGTCTCCGAAATATCTCCGAAAACGTCTCGGAATATATTATCTGGGACAGAGAGTAATACTTTCGTTTTCACACCTTTCGAGATAAGTTTTACAAACATCGTCCAGGCTCGCATTCTCGGGAAACATTTTTATCGTAGGGGTCACCAGAATCTTTGATCTTTTCGTTTCGATTATACTGCATGTACAGATAACCATTATTGTGATAAAGTTAAATCGACGAATAGACGTGAAATATGACATTTCATGCAGCCGCTCATGCCATGTGCCGCTCACATTCCTCTGTCAAAATGGCGGTCACTGTTTAGTCGAAGCAACCCGGAACCATGAACCCGCTACTGAGCTATCTGATCGATGTGTCTACAAAGGTTGGCTGGCTTATGGTATTAAACATTCCAGGACATGCGAATAGGGTTGGAGCAGAGGTACTGTATATAGCATATAACATCGGCAAAGATTATCTGCGACGGAGAGGAAACCCACACTCAAGGGAGTTAACTTTGCAACTGCATCTGGTTTTTCTCTCGGCAAGGGAGACAATTTCGTAACGGTTTTTTTATAGACGGAGTAAATAATGACAAACAATGCGCAATTATTGTCCATAATTTTCATAGTGCGGGCCGATTTTCCTACTGCGGGCGGGTCATGAGAAGCAGCCAATTAATTAACAGAGGCCTAATTTGTCAACTTAAAAAATGTTTGCCGACTTCAGACTTTTTATTTGCCGACGAATTTTTGGGGTTGGTCAGGTTACGAGTAACAGAAATATTATTATGGACTGTCTTAGTAAGGGTTCAAAGATTCATTTGAGTATGGTACATGTATATTATGAGCCGTGATAAATGTAGCTTAAAATGCAAATTTTGAGCTACTAGGGGTTGACGTAAAGCAAAAGCATGCAAATAACTCTCTAGTTTCTGCCGGACAAATTCCCAATCATGCTGCAGAAGTCTACTGTATTATAGGTTGTATATATGGACATACTGCATATAGGTCACCAACAATTTAGTACCTGATAGTTTGGTACCTCACAAAGAAGATTTTTGTGCCCGACAACATCATGAAAATTTAAATGCATTTCACAAGTCAATTACTATTTTTCCAATTCTATGATTCTCCCCTTCCCTGACCATTTAAAATCTTTCCCAGCCGTACCCTGTGTTTTGCTTTTCCCATCAACAGGATAGAACCCCAGCATCCCTGAGCTTGTCGACTGATAGGGGACGTCATGATATAGCTGAAAATGACATTCAACTTGAATTCACTCAGTCGTTACTCCATAGTAAAAATTGCATTTGCATGTTCCTCTCTTTAGTCATCCCACTGTTCATCAAAAGACGATGGCAGCAAGAGAAATAATCGCCAAATATCCAAACCTTACAGATAAGAGGAGTAAACATGGTTATGTAAGTTGAAAAACTTATTTATGATCACAATCAGATCTTCCTTTTTCAGTTCACTCAGTTTTTGTTGTGTTGTGCTGTCAACCTTCATGCATTGTTAATGTAGGTACCTGAATTACCATAAGTTATACCAGTTCTCTGCCTCGTGGGTATACAGGGCGATATTTTGTCTATAATGAATATTTCACGAGCCTGAAGGGCGAGTGGAAATATCATCTTCGAGACGAAATATTCCACCAAGATGATATATCATCTTCGAGATGAAATATCACCCTGTCATGCCTGTATACCCGTGCAGGGGCTGGTATAACGAATTTATCACATTGAATGAACATGTTGAACATTTTTTTTCTGTAGATGTTACCTCCATTTCGGTAAGTTACGTATAGTATACTGCCTATGCCGCACTGATACTGTAACAAAATTTCTCAAAATATGCGGTTGCACTGCCCTCCATAGTGAGCAATTTTCCTGACCATTTCTTTCTGCACTGCAGGAGCACTTTTTTTGTCCAGATGGAGGCCAGTCCGGTTATATCCAGGACAAGCTCAAGAACCTAAGAAGAGCACTACCCTCGTCAGCAAAGCTGAAGCCCAGAAAACCAAAAAATGAAAATGAGTCCACTGCAGAATCCACTGACTCTGCACCCAGGAAGAGGAAGACCCCGGCAGAGTGCCTACCATTACCAGATGAGGAGGCAGAAGAACTTGCCCTATATTGTAGAAGATCCGAAGATAAAGAGGAGGTTATCAACGCCATGGCAGCAACATTTCCGAACAGGCAACAGTGGGTAGTGAAAGAAAACCCCTGTGTTAATGATGTTCTGAGTCGATACCCAAGGTTCAAGGATATTCCCTTGTTGGTAAGATATTTATGTCCAAAGAAATACAGCAAACTGGCGATTTCAAATTTAATTCCAGGGTTCATAGATCCTTGAAACTCGCAGGAAAATTGAAATAAAATCTCTCCAGCATGATCATTCTTGGACTCCTACAAATGACTCAATGTATTGGTTTCATAGATATTTCTCTTCAGAATCTTACGGTAATATCGGTGGCTGAATGATCTGAAGCGCTTTGCCAAAGAAGCTAGCCTCACACTGCTGGCATGCAGCTTGTACCAGTTTGACCTGGATCATTTTCTGCCAGTGGATTTTGACCAGAGTAATTTTGACTCCGGTCATTTGTCATGTAAACGCTTCTGCAAATTCTCACCCGGGTCGAATTGATCCAGATCAGACAGTTGTTTTTTTTACCCCTCTGCCATTTTGGTATTGTCGTCGCATTTCAGGCAACACCGCTTGAGACACAACCACCAAATTTTCAGCACTTATTTATGTAGTGCTTAGTCAGACACCCCTCGTCCGATATTTTACAGAGTTATGGCCCTTTACAGATATATTAATTTCTGTCCTATATGCCTGAATGTAAGCAGCTATATCTGCGGAACTGTGTTCGGTATAGCTACTGTATTTTCTACAAGCCAACAAAGGATTACTCACCTCGGCTTAAGCAGCTATGCCCGTTTCGGATGTAATAATAACCGATTTTGTTATTTGTAGCTGAATATACAAGTTATATCTGCAGATCTGTGTTCAGTACAGCTTATTTATCTCGGTTCTTATTTTACAGAGGGCTAAGTCAAACGCCTACCGAAAGTGGCTCCCCTCGGTCCATATTTTACAGAGTTATGCCCCTTTACAGACATATAATTTTTATATTTCTGTCATATATGCCTGAATGTAACCAACTACTGACCTCTTTATCATCCCACATAGAACTATCTCTTCCCCAATTCACACTACACATGGGTCTCAATTTGACACTTGGAGAAAGCCAAGGGGTTTTGATTAGATTAATCTCATGACATGTTTTTTCCAAACGGCTGCAGTGTAAACGCAGCTTAATTGTTAAACTTTGTTATTCAATTCTTTTACAGATTGATCAAGAGTTTCAACATCTCTTCGGGGAGGTTCGATTTGTCCCTGGGGTTCTACAAGGGGCTAAACTATCGAAAATGATGAAGGTCCAAGAGCTGGTGAATGAACTTCTTGAAGTTGAAGGGAAACCTGAGCCAACAACAGGTAATATTACTGCTTTACTGCCCCAAGGGTTGAAAAACATGGGAAAATGGTGTGTGGGATGGATGGCGTAAGCGTTCACCCACCTGAAGCTAATGGGAGCAAGTGCACATAAAAAAAGGTCGGAGGAAAGAATGTGTCCTATTCAACAACAACAAGATGTGCAAGTTTCACCAAAATCGGGGAAATGAATTGCAAGATTCAAATTGACTAGACACTTATGATTCACCATCTCCCAGATTTTGGTGAAACACGCACATTGGAACAGTGAGTCTGTGTTGAAACTCAAAGTATACACAGCTTAAGGGGAGACGCACGTTGACATATCGGGGCTGAACAATAAAAAAATTGAAAATGAGATTTTTTACGTCCATAATGTGCCCAAATTTCACATAAATACATTTATTGGCTGACAAAATCATTGAAAATAGTTTAATTAACCCTGGTCCTGTCGGTCAGTTATACGCTGGTCAAAGTGTGAGTGAGCAGAGTTGAACTGTTCAAAATGGGCTCAAAAGAGGCGACTGTCTTCTCGTTGAAATTTATAAATAAATTGAAATAATGGATGGTATTTGATGCATGATACATCAATTTGAAACACTGAACATACACTCAGAAAATATTTGGCATTTTACAGCTTTAGAAATATATAGGAATCGTAATTCGGCAAAAATTGTGCACCGTAAAACTCACGTAAGAATTCTATCACGTTCAGAGTACTACCGATGGACGGTCTGTTTTGCTTTAATTTTACAATTTTTTAATTAAAGGAAACAGATTGAATAATATAGGTTCAGTAGATTTCAAGCTTTACGTGTGAAAATACATTTACATCTCTTTAATGGTTTTCAGTGCCCTTGTACAGGATCAAAACAACTTTTTGAATCACATTATTTTCCCAACAATACAACAAATTTTTATATATAGCACTATAGTAGAAAGGTAGCATTTATGTAGTTTACGGTAATTCAACTCAAGACCAACACCTTCTATGCACAAGATAATAATGATTCTATGTCATTCTCCTGAGAATAACCGGTACAAAGACGAATAAATAGCGTCTCTACATCACGTTGTTATCTAGATATATGAGACAACACATTTTGGGCATTGGCAATCTGATGAATGTACTATTCCGGTTTTCTTGTTTCACATTATATTCTATGGCGGTTGATCGATGATTTTCTTCATTGTTAAACCACCTAGCTTTAACTAATTCTGCTAGGCTGTCTTCATTCAGACTGTACAGCCTACACAGTCCACAGAAAATACACCGCACATTCTTGTACTCCCAGCCTTATCCCATTTGATGGCAAGTTTATGGGGCTGTTTAATGTCTAAGCTAGGAAATGTTCCAGGGTAGTGGACAGGCATGCAATAATATACTATATCTGCTATACAAGACACCGACCACTGTAACTTGATGTGACAAGCAGCAGAGTAGAAACCGGCCTTATCTCAGTGGGCTTGGATATAAATCACTGTTAAAAACCACAAGGCTGGGATGGAGCCTCTCTGTGTTTGTTCCAAGGACAAGCCTTAATGACTTTTAAATCCACTGATAAGGAGGTCCCATGGCTTCATGGTCATAAAAGGAACATGATACTGTTAAAGGCCACATGGATGGTATGCATTTATAACAATATACTGAAGTGTTAATTATAAATCTAATTTTAATCAGAATTATTTCAGGTCAGAACTTGCTGGTAACAATGCCCTAATGCACGTTCATGCCAAAAATCAAGGTTCTAATGTCAACGGTTCTCCTTATTTTGCCGACGAAAGGATTCGGATGGACTGACTCACTCACTCATTACCGGACAATTTGCGATCTGTAGCCTACTTCGTAGGAACATACAATGTAGTACAGACCTGTCTCACACTCCTTTGTCTCCTATATTTTATTCAGAAAATTCCTATATTTCTCCTATATCTTCACAAATTTCCTCCTATATTTTTTCCTATATTTTCACTGTGAGCCACTTGTAGGCCTGCATAACTGTTCTCCACAAAACGTTTGTTCATTGTTCACTATGTCTATTTGCATGTTTGCAAACAGATTTGTTTTTCAACTTCCTGGAGGGTTGTGTTTTCGAATTTGACATGGATAAAATTCTTCCACCCAAGGTTAGAGTTTGTACATATATTTTTTGTTGACCATGGATGGACCACTAGCTGTTGCCGCTCGGCAAAATTATACCATGGTATGCCCTACATATTGTCACTGCCTTGGAACCCGAAGTAGACCACATCAGTTTTTTGTTATTATAAATCAGGATCAGCAATACCCTGTCCTCCAGAAATAACTTCAGCTGTTGATCGTTTGTTCAAAGACACATGCATCTTATTATGTCTACCCCAACATAGTTGGGGTGAGACATCTATAGTGTTTGTGCTGTATGTCCCCTCTTCTTGTCAGTATATCTCGAGAACTACCGCACGGAATTTCACTAAACTTCGATGGAAGCTTCATTGGGATGGCACCCTCATTTGATATGGTTTTGGTGTGTGTGCGTGCATTCATCCATATCTGGTGTCCGACTGTGTCTGTCAGTCCCCTTTTCTTGTCTGCAAGATATCTCGGGAACTACTGGACAGAATTTCACCAAACTAGGAAGGAAGCTTCATTGGGATGGCCCCCTCATTTGATTAGGTTTTGGTGTGTTTGTGTGCGGTCATCCATTTCCGGTGTCCGTCCACCGTCCATCCGTTCATCTACTTGTACATGTATATACAGGCCTTGTCTGCAGATATCTTGAGAACTACTGGACAGAATTTCACCAAACTTGGATGGAAGCTTCATTGGGATAGCCCCCTCATTTGATTAGGTTTTTATGTGTGTGCGTGCATTCATCGGTGTCCGTCCGTCCTTCCATCTACTCGTACATGTATATACAGGCCTTGTCTGGAAGACATCTTGAGAACTACTAGACAGAATTTCACCAAACTTGGATGAAAGCTTTATTGGGATAGCCCTCTCATCTAATTGGGTGTTGGTGTGTGTGCGAGCATTCATGTCCCTCCGTCCATATATTTGTACATGTATATACAGGCCTTGTCTGCGAGATATCTGGAGAACTACCAGACAGAATTTTTCTCGAACTTGGATAGAAGCTTCATTGCAATAGGCTCCTGATCTGATTAGGTTTAAGTATGCATGCATGCATTCATCCGGGTTTATTGTCCGTCTGCCTGTCCATCTGCTTCTACATGTGTAGACAAGCCTGGTCTGTAAGATATCTGGCGAATTACTGGACGGAACTTGGATGGAATATTTATTGGAATGGCCTCCACATCTGATTATGTTTTGGTGAGCGCGCATGCATCCATCTGTTTCTGACGTCCATCTTTGTTACATGTATGTGCAGGACTACTCTTGTCTACAAGATATGTGGAGGACTACTGGATGAAATTTCACCAAACTTGGATGAAGCTTCATTTAAGTGGCCTTGTGATCTAATTAGGATTTGGTGTGAGTTAGTGCTTGTGTGTGTGTCTATGCAAAATGTGCTTGTGTGTGTCTGTCCAAGTTTTGTTCACTCCATATCTTGGAAACTGCTGAAGGCAGATGCATGAAACTTCTATACAGTACAGCATGTATATTATAGGTGTGCCTCTTGTATGTTTTGCATCTTTCCTATATTGTGATCAGCTTCGAAATAATTGAATTAAAATCGCCTCTTCGCAATTAATATTTTTAGATGCGCAGCTTTGTTTAGGACACTAATTGCTACATTCATTTTATAGCATTTTCCCTTAAATAATATGCCCACTCAAGGCAAGGTGAGAGGTTGGGGGGAGACGTATGTTTTTGCTTGAAAAAACAACCAGCATAGGCTTCATGCCGGAGCGGCAACTCAAGGGTGAAAGCGGAACCTCTAGTTATTTTTTTGTCATTCATTTTAATATATCACTTTTTTGGTTAGCCCTTGAAGGACCACTGGCTGTTACTGCTTGTGTTAGTCTGAATATTGGTTATCTTATTGGTTATCTTTCAATGATAAGCTCGTCTTGTTGCTCTTTATTATGACCAAGATTATCAAGTCATTCAGAAGGAAGTTCTGATTTCTCTGAAGTTTAATAGTGAGTTATGTGAAATTTGTGTAAAAATATTTGTTAAAAAATTGTGCTGCAGTGGTTGATAGAATTCTAGTGGCATAGTGCGTGTCTGCAGATCATTGTAATTCCTCGATCTTGACGACAGGACAGTCTGAGTGACCACCATGATCTTGGCATCCTGTTCTCTGTTGAGTGGAAGGAAGAAACAGACGATCTGACTATATGTACATGTGTGCATACGTATGCTAGAGATCCGTACTAAAGAAAGATTTGACTTTTTTCCATGTTTAAGTATATCAGTTTTACAGAGACAAATTTTTCCAATACAATATTTTATAAAAAATTTCTTCAGTGACTTGAAAATTAATGTCCTTATCTTCACCAACTTCACTCACAAGTTTACTGATGTTTTGAATTCTATTTTTAATTTTAAACCTGGAATAATTTTAGCCATAGCACTCTCTTCTATACTCTGATTTGTCAGATATTCCATCAATATTTGAGTGAAGTACTTGCTTGAAATATCAAATCTGTGCATACATGGTACTGGTATATGTTTCCAATATTTTGGTGAAAAGAAGTTGTGCAATCCAGTTAGTGAACAGGAGTGCATGGCCTCAGCATTGCTCTGCTGCAATTTATGCAGGTGGCTAGTTGGTAGGATATTAGTGGCATAGTACATGATGAGTGCAAATCACTGTAATTCCTCAATCTTGACACGACAGTCTTGAGTGACCACCACCAGGATGTTGGCATCCTGTGTGTTCTCTCTTGAGTAGAAGGGGGAGAAACTGACAATATTATGCTAGAGATCAGTACTAAATAATCTCTTGGCGGTTTCCCATGTTCAAGTACATGAATTTTATGAGGTTACTGATACTGATGATGTTTTGAATTCTATTTTAATTTAGAAAATTGGAATAATTTTAGCCATTTTCAGGAACAATACTTTGTCATTATGTTCCATGTAGTTGCTTGAAATATTCAATCTGTGCATATATGGTATTTATTTCAAATTGTTTTGGTGAACAATAGGAAGTTGTGCAATCCAGTTAGGGAAAAGGAATGCCTGGCCACGTTTAATAAGCGGGTGCGTCATTGCACATTTTACCTCTTTATATTTCACACAAATACTATAGTTTCAACAATTCCTTGAAATGGTTGCTGCTCGACCAAATGTGTACAAACCCTGTCCCTATGACAAAACCAGTTTGGTGACTATTCACATTAGTCAAACAATAGCATAAATTTACAGAATCTATATGGTAAATGATCTAATTCAATAACCTAATTAAATTCAATCACCCCAAATAAAATTTTAACACCCTCTAAAAATCAAGGGGGAGAACAAAGACATACAATATTATTACTATGATTTTTATGCAATTGATCACCCCAATATTTCAAGCTGGAAATTTAATTTCCTGTGATTGAATAATTAGATCATTTACTGTAATTGCAATTCAGATAATTTAAAAATTGTATTGCATTTAATTAGTTTAATAAATTTTGATTTACTGACTTTGAAACTGTTACCGCTCTGCCAAATGTGTACAAACCTTATGACAAAACCAGTTTGGTGACTATTCACATTACAATCACACAATAGCATATATGTACAGAATCTATAAGTTAATGGTGAACTGCAAAGCTTTTAATTTTATCTAAAATGTTGCTTATATACATCTTTTCTTATGTGACATAACTTTTATACGTTTTTGGGGCAAATACATTTTGTAAAATTGTACTAATAATAATATTTAAGTTATCCTGTTACAAATCCGTCTTGAAAATTTGCATCGCTTGTCTCTCTTGCTTTGTAGAACGTTATGACGTTATAGCAGTCTCCTTCATTCAAGTTTTACTTACATGTGACGTCATGCTACTTCGGATGAATGAGCGGGGACCACTATAACGTCATGTCGTTCCAAAAACAATGGGAGGCAAGCGATGATGTTCTCAAGATTGTTTTCTGGTGGTATAAGTTTTGATTGGCTTGTGGGAAGAAATATTTACCCCTGGTATTGTAAGTGTACTTTCTTTGAAAAAAAAACAAAATGTTTTCCTCCCCTTAAATTAATTTGTTTCTGGAATAAATTGAAAGAGCTGTATCGATGTCTCACCAAAACAACAGTACACATGGCTAGATAAATACAGTACATGTATACTAAATGGCACATGTATGTCATTTTCAAAACAGAATTGCAAGCATTCTTCGCATTGTCTAAGTCATCCAATCAATAAATAAATGTGATAGTATACTAACATAATATAGAAATAATATGCAAACTTAACATAGGAATTAGTGGATTTTGTTAGAAAGGGGCATAACTCTGCAAAATACTTTCTGACACGACTCATTTTCGATAGGCATCTAGTGTCATTTTCAAAACAGATTTGCAGGCATTCTTCGCATTGTGTAAGAGAATAAATCAGTCATCCAATCAATAAATAAATGTGATAGTATACAAACTTAACATGGGAATTAGTGGATTTTATTAGACAAGGGGCATAACTCTGCAAAATACTTTCTGACAACTCATTTTCGATAGGCATCTACCTCAGGTCAAAAGAAACAACTGTATCACGTTAGGATGTTGTATATGGAACAGTTCTGAAATTATCACAATAACAAATCATAAATGGATTTTTATTTGTAAAAAGGGGTATAACTCTGCAAAATATTGTCCGAGATGACTCATTTTCGATAGGCTTCTGATTTACGTGAAGATAAATAGATGTAAAAAGTTTGGTTGCCATGCATGAAACGGTTCTGTAGATATCGCGGTAACGGACGTACGGATGGACGGACAGCCGTACATGACAATACCCCTAGGCCAAAGTTGGCCGAGGGGTAAAAAAAAAACCCTTATTTCAAGCTGGGAAATTTGACTTTCTGTGATTGAATAATTAGATGATTTACCGTAATTACAATTCCGATAATTTAAAAATTGAATTGGATTGAATTAATTTAATAAAATTTTGATTTACTGAGACAATTGTTGTTGTTTTTGTTAAATAGTGCCCAAATGAAGAGGTGGATAGGATTCAAATGTCTACTTGGTCATTGTATTCTTCAGTTATCTGCGAGAAGACCGCATAATTGGTGTTTCATCATGGAATAAGCATCTGACCTTTTTAAGTGTTATTCAAACACCCAAAGTGTCAAAATAACCAGTATCTGATGAGGTATTATAACGCTTGCGAGTGCTAGCACAACACTTACAAAGTGCCGAAATACACCCACTGAGTGTTGATTCAACACCTGAAGAGGAGTCCGTTTGGCTACCCTTATAAGTGTTAAATTAACCAGAACAACACTTCAAAGCGTTATCTATCAACACTTAAAAGTGTTGAAATTTTAACACTATCAAAGCACTTTCAAAGTGCTGGAAATATTAACACTTACGCAAGTGTTAAAATAACACTTTAAAGAGCAGCAGTCCCTGTGGACACCCTTTCTAAGTGTTAAATAGAACACTTTAAGTGTTGTTTTTAACACTTTACTTTTGAGAGTGCATGTAATTATATAACTCTTTTA
Organism: Hanleya hanleyi; assembly: GCA_036873755.1. Classification (NCBI taxonomy): domain Eukaryota; kingdom Metazoa; phylum Mollusca; class Polyplacophora; order Lepidopleurida; family Hanleyidae; genus Hanleya; species Hanleya hanleyi. Next base: position 34,299 of record JAVTVY010020483.1, read on the forward strand.
CCCCACGACCCATACGCCAATATATAAAGTGCCTTCTGTCCATGTGTACTTTTTTCTGGAACAGCCCGGAGATGAAATCTGACTCAAAGACTAAGTTTTGGTCCTGACCCTAAGAATTAATCCTGATCCATACCAACGTGAAATCGGCTCTATTATTAAATTGTAAGCTGTGAAAATCAAGTATATGTACATGTATGCCACTGGTGATACGAAATTATATCTCATTAAGTTTACCCAATCAACATCAATATTAGGCTTAAGAATTCGTACCTTATCTAGTTGCATTCAATAATCCCTGCTCAAAAAATTGATATCCTACATGTACCTGCCCCATGATCAAATTGAATGTTATTACGTTGTTGGTATGAATAGTTTGGTTGAAGTTGGGAAATGGAGAGAAAATTTACATACTGTCTATTTCTTCTATAGTTAGTGTCCGAAACATGAACAAGTGAATCAAAGTTCATGTCCTATATAAAGAGATCTACAAAAGTGTCTTGGTCATCCATTTTTGCACAGGTCATAGCCCTGATAAATTGAGCATGATCCATTATAACTAACAAGGATGCTCCACTTGTGATGTTGACAAACAGTTATTGCTCAGTAACTATGGGGACATGGGATAAGTCAAGATAATACATGTAATATGGTTAATAACTTTATTTGTAGAACTTAATATGTTGGAAATAATTATAAACTAGGTGATAATAATAAATCTTATTTCACTGTTAACCTTATATGCATATTCTTTGATCAAAGTGAGGTCTATGCTCGTATACCAATGTACAATATTGTCTGAAATGTTTATTATTCGTATACAAATATTGATTACTGTCCAACAATGTTCAACATTTATTTGAATAGCAGATGTATGAAGTGTCAGCTTGCTATGATTTGTTTATTCCAGATACATTTATTCAAACTTCTCCAAGAGTGACTTCCTTTATTTGCCTATGGAAGATACTGCATCAGAAGAAAACTTGACAGGAGAGAGAGAATTAAGGTTTAACGTCGCATTCAGCAGTATTTCAGCTGTACAGCGACGATCAACCAAAATTCTAAGTAAATCAATTCAAAAACTCGGTAAGCTAATGCGTTAAAACAGGTACAAACATTAAAATTTGTACAACAAACCAATCTCTTAAATAATTTAAAATACAATCCTCTTTCACTCTGCTAAAAAGATCTTCCAGCGTACCTGCACTGTAAAAGCGGCCAATTTCAGGGAGTAAATGTTCAACCTGTTATCAGTTCAACGTTGAACCAATTTTTAATGACAGTAAACGTTCACCCGGAATCTGGTTGAACGTTTTCAGTTCGAATTCAAGCATATATTGATACTTGCATGGAGGTAAACGTTGAACCTGTTATTGGTTCTTCTTTCAACCTATAACTGGTTCTACGTATAACCACATGATACTAGCTTGGGCGTAAACGTTGAACCTATTATTGGTTTTACGTTCAATCTATAACTGGTTATACGTTCAACCACATGAAACTCCGTGCATGGTAAAACGACACCAACATGACCGAAACAATGGGATATGAATGTCTGAGAACAGGGAGTAATTTTCTTATTAATATTAAGTTAAATTCTGCAGACTTTTCCAAATAAACCATGTGGTTATGCTTAAAACTGCATGTCCAAGTCGTTAATAACGCGTGTCGATTTGGGAAACTTCGCTGTTCTGCACTTATTTTGATGGCATATTACTATTTTCGCTCATAAAATAGCCTATCAACAGTCAGAAACAATCATAGAAGTTATCAAAAATGAAAGACGTAATACTGTTGTGTGGGTCAAAATTATTCCCGACCGAGTATACGTTCAACTGTTTTTCGGTTCAACGTATTTCCCGCCCTCGTTATTGTTTTTCCCGCGGTGGTCGTCAAAAGAACCACTTTTTGGTTCAACGTTCAACTGGACTATGGTTCAGCTGGCCATCGGTTATCGTCCTTCGTTTTATGAAGCGCCACCTGCTGGATTGCAGTGTGAGGAGGAGAACGTGTGGTGTTGTTGGCAGCTTAACAATGAACATTACTCGTCCCGTTACATCTGTTTTCTGGTAAGTAATATGGACAAACAATTGTTTGAACTGCGCTTCAACACTGAATACGTTACGCACAGAAATCTCGTCCCCGTTGCTTTCGCTTTATGTTTTGAAATCGAAGCTGTGTCGAAAACTGGGCTATGCTTCATTGTTCATTCTCCGTTCATTTATTCATTGCGTGAAAGAATTTTGCTGTCTGTTGTCTGTTTTAATATGTCATTGATATAATTTACTGTTACCACTTGGCGGTATTTTGCAATTTCCAATCACTTATTACATTTAGCATGTCGTTTTTCCATACCAGTTGTGGATGAGTGCAATCTAAGGCCCTTACAGGCTATATAATTTCCTATGTATTTCCAAAAAAGAATTAATTAAACTGTCACTATATCTGCATAGGTCAACAGCTATATACATATGGATACCAGTAATTATCAGCCGCGTTGTCCACAAAAATACTTGCAATACGCTTTGTGGATTGTTAAACTCTAAGGTCCTTGCAAACTAATATGCATTAATTTCCTATTCCAAAAAAAAAAAAAAAAATACATTAAGACATTATATAGTATTGTTCACTGGACATATTCCTATGCATGTTATAATCCTATAATAATTCAAAACATCTATTAACATTCAGTCACCCCTCAATTTTGCCTGAAATTCTAATCAGTCCAATGAATTTATAATAGTTACATAATGTCGTAAGACTATATCAAATGTTGGCAACATTTTGTGTCCAATGGGGTAATATCATGTCAACATTGTGTAACTGTTTATCCAGTGATCAAGTGAGAAGTGTGAGAAGTCCAGCTGCCCTAGTGCCTGATCGATGAAGAAGTCATTTTGATGTTTATGAAATACACCATGATGGATGACAAGTAGTAAGTGAATACATCACAAGGACACAATCAAAGGAAATTTGAGAAGTCATTGATAAGACTTGATAAATGATGCATCATAGCTGTACCATGTATTACCCCATAACCCCCCCAGCATGCCCACTACATAACCCCCCCCCCCCACCATGCCCACTACACACACATCCAGTTAGGGGGGAGGGGGGGCGGGGTCAAGAGGCAAATGGATGAGATTTACAAACATGCAACATAGGGTGGTAGCTACCAAATTAGTATACTAAATTAATATCCATGTTAGTAATTATGATTTTTTTTCCAATCCAGATAAGGGGGCATGGTGGTAAAGTGTGTGTGTGGGGGAGGAGGGGGGTGTGGTGAAAATATATGCTATTTTTATGTGGCAAGACCATGTGGGATTGATTTCATGAGATATTCCCGAGGCAGGGTGGTGGCATCAGAAATTGCCAGAGGTTGCGAGGGGCCGAGTGAGTGAGTGCTTGTCATGAAAATCGGGATATTTCCCCCCAACTTTTATGAATAAATTAGTTATATTAGATCTTACTCCATTTAATATTTTCTCCTACAGAAAGTATAACAGGGAGAAGGTCAGAAAGAAGCCATTTGCTTGAGTCTGACTGTTGGAGGAAGATGAAGGAGGCGACAGTGTATATGGCTCCCACAGAGTGAACATCATCATCTTGTAATGGATTTTATCGCGATTGAAGATGTAAGGAATAATCTGTCATTTTCAATGCTAATAATCAGATATATGATGCTCATAGACCATACTAAAACCAGCAACAAGAATGAATAATTTTGCCACTCTGTTGGTGAGTGGGGGGGGGGTCATCAAGGCTTCATCTGCAGATGGCTCAATGTACAGTTGATGAGTTCAGATTTTATAGAATGGTACTTACAAATGTAAGCTTATATTGACAGGATAGTGAAGACAAATTATATTGCACAATTCTTTATTTGTTTAATAGGACCAACTGCTTGCAAGAAAGATCAGAGACACATGACAGTGCGGATCATTACATTACAGGGTTTCGGATGATACTTTACAGGGTTTCGGATGATGGTGGAAGTGTGTGCATTATTTCATAACTTGGGACTATGTGAAATAATTGGTCTCTGACATGCCTGCATCACAAGATAATGGCTACCGGTATCATTGGATGTGACAGAAAAGATGAAATGGTAATGTGATACAACAAATATTCAGGCTAAAGCTGTGGTACCATATTACATATAGAAGAGGAACAAAACGGAACTGTGTTGAATCTTCACCATTCCTGAACACCCTTACAAAAAAATCAACCACAATGGCCGGCATACTACTGGTGATAGAAAAGTGACACCATCGTATGCAAACAAAGTCTCATTACTGTGATAGAATGATGAACAATGTGCATATACCTGTAGCCCTCTCATCTGTTGAAGCAGATGGCCCAACATAACACTCTGCAGCTACATGTAGATGAGAAGACAAGGGTGTTGTTTACTATGAATTAACTGTGATGTTGAATACAAGAAAACAATGCAACACTCGATATATCACAAATCATCGATACATGACGAATAATTGACTTCAGATACAAAAGTCAATGTGTGAAGTCTGACCACCTTTACATGTACTCTGTACAGGAAGGTGGATATAAATTTTGATTTACCATATTATGACTCGGTATGTCCCAGATCATTAATACATTGTGTAATATAATTTGACTCGGGTACACAAGTCACTGTGTGAATTCTGACCACTTACACTCTTTGTAGGAAGGTCTTACACACTTCAACTGTGTATTTAGGTCCCATAACTAAACTTTGATAAAATGCAATTAGCTAGCTCACTCAAATGTTCCTGATGATATTGCAATACATGTACTCTGAATACTCTGTATATTAAAGAAGGTTGGACACACATAAACTATGTATGTAGGTCCTATAACTAAACTGTGATAATGTGCAATTAAATAATTCTCTCAATTATCCCAGATCAGTGATGTTAAATACATGTACTCGGAATACATAGGTCGCTGTGTGAAGTCCGATCACCTATACTCTGTGTAGGAAGGTTGGACACACATAAACTATGTATATAGGTCCCAACTAATATGTGATAAAATGCAATTAGCTAGCTCACTCAAATCATTGATATTACATGTACTCAGAATACATAGGTCGCTGTGTGAAGTCCGATCACCTATACTATGTGTAGGAAGATTGGACACACATAAACTATGTATGTAGGTCCCATAACTAATCTGTGATAAAATGCAATTAACTAGCTCACTCAAATCAGTGATATAACATGTACTCAGAATACATAGGTCGCTGTGTGAAGTCCGATCACCTATACTATGTGTAGGAAGGTTGGACACACATAAACTATGTATGTAGGTCCCATAACTAATCTGTGATAAAATGCAATTAACTAGCTCACTCAAATCAGTGATATTACATGTACTCAGAATACATAGGTCGCTGTGTGAAGTCCGATCACCTATACTATGTGTAGGAAGGTTGGACACACATAAACTATGTATGTAGGTCCCATAACTAATCTGTGATAAAATGCAATTAACTAGCTCACTCAAATCAGTGATATAACATGTACTCAGAATACATAGATCGCTGTGTGAAGTTCGATCACCTATACTATGTGTAGGAAGGTTGGACACACATAAACTATGTATGTAGGTCCCATAACTAATCTGATAAAATGCAGTTAACTATCTCACTCAAATATCCCAGATCACTGATATTATAATACATGTGCTCGGAATACATAGGTCGCTGTGTGAAGTCCGATCACCTGTACTCTGTGTAGGAAGGTTGGACACACATAAACTATGTATGTAGGTCCATAATTCTCTCAATTATCCCAGATCAGTGATGTTAAATACATGTACTCGGAATACATAGGTCGCTGTTTGAAGTCCGATCACCTATACTCTGTGTAGGAAGGTTGGACACACATAAACTATGTATATAGGTCCCAACTAATATGTGATAAAATGCAATTAACTAGCTCACTCAAATCAGTGATATAACATGCACTCAGAATACATAGGTCGCTGTGTGAAGTCCGATCACCTATACTGTGTGTAGGAAGGTTGGACACACATAAACTATGTATGTAGGTCCCAAAACTAAACTGTGATAAAATGCAATTAACTAGCTCACTCAAATCAGTGATATAACATGCACTCAGAATACATAGGTCGCTGTGTGAAGTCCGATCACCTATACTGTGTGTAGGAAGGTTGGACACACATAAACTATGTATGTAGGTCCCAAAACTAAACTGTGATAAAATGGAATTAACTTGCTCACTCAAATATTTCAGATCAGTGATATTAACAGACAATTATGCCATATGTATACAGTAATATTTCATCATACAGCAGTAAGCTAAAAAAAAGTTAATAATAATCATGATAATCATTTTGCATCTTGAAGTTTTCATTCCTTAGATGAGGAGATGACATATCTCGCTTAGTAGCATTTGCTAGATCCTGTGTTAAATGTGATGATTTTAATCAACGTCACAAAACATTGTTGCAGAAACTTATAAAACAGGGCTATTCCACCAAGCGCCTCCACTCAAAGTTTCTCAAATTTGGCGATACATATCGCATGCTGATAGCAAAGTACGAACGTAGCGTGCAAGATCTATGACGCTACGTTTCGTAACTTGTGTCTAATTCCGCTTAACCCGGGGCTAGGGGCCGTATGAACACATGTACTTCAATATCCTCATGGTGCTCATATGAACAGTCACAATCAAAGCGTGACTGAGATACATCTTTTTTGGATAACGACTCTAAACGAATATTACGGATTAAGAATACTGATCAGCGATACGGATTTGATATTTTTGGAACATCATGATGTCTTGCCGGCATCATTGAAAACTGTTGACCGCTTCTCTCTTGCAGGAAACAAGCCTATGTTTATGTATACTATGATTGTCTTTTTGAATTTGGTGCTAATACTGTTATATGCAAAATGGAATGTCTTCGGATTATGGACGCGGATATTCTCTAATGGACGACGGCTGGATTATGAATGACGGACTAGACGCATGTAATGAGTCTAACATCAGTTGAAAGGGAGGCATCAAACTTATTGTAGGTGGTACCATCTTGGATGTTACTAAACCTCCCCAGACTCCCTTCCCCATTATTGTAACCCCTGTTACTTGTGGTTTCTGTGATTCATGAATTGGTAGAATTCAATGTTTACATTTGAGCTTTTCATATCTTTAGTTGTTTATTTGATTGCAAATAGTCTAGTGTTTAATTAGAGCATTCATAAAGTTAGACCGCGGTTCACAGTTCCTTATTCGTCATCCAGCGACTCATAGCCGCACCACAAGCAGCGCCCCCTGGCGTCAGATTTGGGATACAAATATGCAAAGATATCGATTTCACATGAACTCTTGTATATAGATGAAGCTAGGTATTCGTACTGTTAGAAATCATATCTGTTATTAGATTATATCCGAATATGATTTAAATATATGAATTTTATTTCAATTAGTGTGTATTTGTTGATGTATGTTCTGAAATATCCTTCACTTTCTTACAGGTTGATATACTTTTCACTGATGACTGCAAGAAATAACACTGGGATGTAACTTGGTTGCTCATATGGTTCCGATGTATTTGCAAGAATTTAGAATTTAACTAAATCTGCAAATACATGTACAATATGCACCACAACAATCCGGTGCAGATTTCATTTAAATCTGCATCTGGATGAACGTTAAACCTTGATGTGGTTGTACGTTTAACCTTGATGTGGTTGTACGTTGAACCTATTTCTGAGAAAACATTGAACCTGAATCTGGTTATACGTTGAACCAGTAATTGGTTATAGGTAACACCAAATTTTGGTTCAGGGTTTTCCATGGTTAAACGTTGAACCAGAAACTGGTTCAACGTTTACCTTTCAGTTCAACGTTACACCTTTTCGTGGTTGAACGTTTAACCTCATTTCAGTTCAACGTTAAACCTTGATGTGGTTGTACGTTTAACCTTGATGTGGTTGTACGTTGAACCTATTTCTGAGTAAACATTGAACCTGAATCTGGTTATACGTTGAACCAGTAATTGGTTATAGGTAACACCAAATTTTGGTTCAGGGTTTTCCATGGTTAAACGTTGAACCAGAAACTGGTTCAACGTTTACCTTTCAGTTCAACGTTACACCTTTTCGTGGTTGAACGTTTAATCTCATTTCAGTTCAACGTTGAACTTTGCTTGGTGCTACGTTGAACCAGTTTATGGTTGCAACCGAGTTACATCCACTTTTACTCAGCGTTTTTACAGTGTGCTCTTTAAAAAATATCTCTTACAATCTTAAAATCTATGCAGTCTATGAGAATATGTTTCACCGTGAGATCTTCATGGCAAGGTATACACCTTTGGAATCGGCTCATGTTTAAGTAAATATTCATGAGTTAATCGTGTGACCGATCCTACATCGTCTAATCCTAGCCTGATCGAAACGTTTTTGACTGTTCAGATGAGTTTAACCAACCGTTTTTTTGAACTCGTGAAGTTTATTATCTACAGTATCCCATAAAGATTTCTAAAATAAGTGCAGATAGATGGTCTGAAATCGCTGTATGGGATTCCAACAGGATCAACTTTTTCATCTAGAGCTGCCTTAGCCAATCTATCGGCTTCAGTGTTGCCTTTGATGTCAACGTGACTAGGCACCCAACAAAACACAATATCTATCTGTTGATCAAATCTGGTATCATATAATTGTAGAATTTTCACGATGGTGGGATGAGTTGAATTTCCGCTTTTAATTGCTTTAAGGCATGATAGTGAATCTGAGAATATGACATATTTTTTCCTTCTAGTGGATCCAATACCATCTAACGCTGATAATAGAGCTTTTGCTTCTGCAGTAAATATGGAACTTTTACCTGGCAGACGATACGTGTAAGATAGTAGCACATGCTACTCTCTCACCATCTTTAAAACCATCTATATAAATAGCCTGATGTGATCTGTATTTCTCTCTCAGTAGACCAAATTATTGTGTATACACGAGCTGGCTCGTGTCTGCCTTTTTATATCAGTGAAATATCTACTTCTGGCGTGGCTAACTGCCATGGTGGAGTTGGCAAGAGCTCGTTAGGTAAAATTTGACTAACTTTAATACCAGCTGCTACAAGGTGTGGATTCTTGGTACGTGCTTTAGAATAGGTTAACCAGAAGACTATTCTGTGAAGTCATGTGACGCAGTCAGTATGTTTGTGTCAAAGAACTGGGAACGGTAGTCGAATGCACGTGACTAGCAAGTGACCCGCCGATACGGGCTGAATTTGCTTGCGCGATTTCAATGGCCGAAATTACTACATTGAACTTTGAAGGAAATGTAATTTTTTCTAAGAAGATATCAAAGGACGAAATACTTGGATGGTAGGCAATTTTACATAATCCGTGTAGTAATTCCAGCCATTGACATCGCGAGAGCAAATTCAGCCCGTATCGGCGGGTCACTTGCTAGTCACGTGCACTCGACTACCGTTCCCAGTTCTTTGACATAAACGTTGGAAGAGCGGGAGTCGAGCTGTCTTGATTGATGGATTTATGCAATTAAAAGGAATAGATCGAAGAGTTATTAAGTTTTAACTAATGAATTGAAGTTTGGAGACCACGTTGAGGTAAGAAATAAGGACGGATAAAGTTTTATTGAATCTGTGAGTTGCCGTTTTGGTAGGGGGGTTTGGCGGGAAAACCGTGGTTCCACTGATACCCCTTGTTATTATAGAGTAGGAGGAGAGTGTATATAAATATTAATATCATAATTAATAACCGACCAACCACGAGTCCCTGTGGACCAAGACAAACAAAAAACCGCCGCGAACAGCGAAAATCAACCATGGCTTCGTGTTTAGAATTAGTGCGAGAGCTAAAAATAGCACGCGTCAAAATATTTAGGAGAGGGTATTTAAAAGTCAGGCGAGTGATTGCAAAATGTGACAGTTTACGTGAGCTAAAAATCACTCTCGTGACATGAATTTACGCGAGTGTGTGCGTGAAGGTGAGCTATCACTCGCGCTAAAAACGAAGCCCTGATCAACTCAAAATTTCACTATGCACATATGCCAAAAACGTTCGCGAAAAATACTACACCAAAAATCTGGAATAATATCCGCTTAAAACCATAGAAATACTCAAAATAACAGAGACGAAATTGCACGTACAAATCACTCAGTCTGACTACTAGTAAATTACGTAGTACAACAAACTGACAATCTCTACACTCACACCTTCGTAATCAGAGTTAGATACAGGGTCTCACAGCGTCCTTAAAAAGGACACAACTATAAAATCAACTGACCCTTTTTCCACAAAATCAAATGACTTTATTTTAGAAAACTCATAGATTAAAGTGAATATCAGGGGCACAGTAGTTTGTGTCAAACACTCAAGGAACACAAACTGACAATGTTTTGGCATGTTCAACACCATTTGAGTGATATTAGCCATTTTGCAAAATTAGTTTTTTTCAAATGACGACAAAGCTATTTTCAAACAAGGACTTTGGCGAAAATCCTGCATCTGACCCTGGTAATAGTAAGACCTCTCGAAGAAGCGGATCAGGCGGTATGTGAATGATAAACTGTATGATCGTATCAAGAATCAAGAATCATTTATTTGCACAGATATGCCACAGAGGGCCAAAGGCAATTACACACAAGACAAAAACATAACAGTAGTAGTAACAGCAAGGTCCGTAGATACAAATCTATATGAAATATTAACCTGTCTAGTATGTAATGACAGATACAGATGTACTGTGTATAGTATATTATAGAGAAACAGATGCTACTCCCTGATAACGAGCAAATGTATTCAAGAGCTCTGCACTGATGATACCTGTACATTAAGACTCAAGTCAGTGACAAGAAGGGTATATTATAAACCAAATGAGTATTACTCGTCAGTTAACGTTGGTTGACAATGCGATCAGTATAAGTAGAGAAGCACTCCGCTGTATACACTGCTAGAGCTTGGACAATAACTGGATTCTTCGATCGCATTAGATATATAAACATGGCATCATTGCTCATAGATTGTATACCTGGGGATACATTCTGTAACTTGGAAAATAAAACCATTCTTCTATCAAGGTGACGCCTACACTCAAGTAAAAAGTGTAGCTCAGATTCTACCATATTACAATGTGTACAAAGTCTGTCACATCTGGGTGGTTTAGGCCTTGAGTATCTACCCCTCTCGATCTGCAGCGGATGTGCGCTTATGCGCAGTTTAACTAAAGCAGATCTCAAAGATTTATTACGGATATTTAATATAGTAGATGATTGTTCAAAGTTGCTTTTGAAGGTTCTGTAACTATCAAGCTTACTCATATTTTCAATATTATTTTTCCAATCCATTGTATATACCTTCTGCAATTCCTTGAGAATAAACCTGACTGCAGCTTTCGGATATTTACAGCCTTGATTTTCCCAGATGTGATAGCTTTTGAGAGATATCAGGGTTTTTTTAATGAACTGGACCCAATTGTTAGTAGTGCCAGATCTACTTTCCTCTGCTTGTTCCAAGTATGCTTTATATAATAATGATGAAGGTTCAGAGTTAAATATGTGAAACAGATAATTAATGCAGTTGGTGATGGAATGGAGTACTAAAGGAAATCTACCAAATTCTCCAAGAACGGCCAAGTTGACAGCTTTTGAACCAACTCCAAGTAACTGTTTACAGAATCTAAGATGTACATTTTCCACCTCTGTGCTTTTAAAAAGCATTGAATGGATGTCTCCATTACCAAAGCAGTATCCCGCCCAAACCTCAGAGCCAAACAGTATAATAGGTTTAATTAACGAGTCAAACAGTCCGCAGCAACTGTTCACATTTAAGTTAAAGGAGTCGATCGAATTGCGCAAAGAGAATAAAGCCCTTTTACCTTTTAAGGTAAGGTTGGATACTGCCTTGTTAAAGTTTCCATTACCCTGGAAAGTAATACCTAAGTATTTATAACTGGCTACACATTTCAATGGCACACCCCCAATATTGTAAACGTCTCTGGAGCATTGATTCTGGCCAAATACAACCGCATTAGACTTGTCAACATTGATTGATAAATGCCAACGTTGAACATAATCATTGAGTATGTCTAGTTTACGTTGTAGATCATGCTTATCAGTCGACAATAATACTAAATCATCAGCATATGCCAATTCGGGCACTTGCTCGTCCCATAGAACTGGAGATTTTGGTGTACTAAGATTCACCAAGAGATCATTTATGAATAAATTAAAGAGAGTGGGGCTAAGGACACTCCCTTGATGAACCCCTCGGGTAACTGGGAATAATTTACTAACTCCACAACCGGCTTTAACTCCGGCTTGGCCTAAACTATACATTTTACTGACCACCTGCAACCAATTACCACCTATTCCAGCCTTTTTCAGCTTGAAGAATAGTGCATCATGCCATATGGAATCAAAGGCCTTCCTGAGATCAATAAAGGCAGTGAATAATTTCTTCTTGTTTCTAGTATACTTGTCTATCAAAGTTTTGAGTACAAATACATGGTCAGAAGATCTGTTATTCTTTTTAAAGCCAATTTGTAATTTAGACAATAGCCCTTTTGTGTTTATAAATTCTACCAGGCGTTCATTCAATATCAAGCAAAACAGTTTACTAATGCAACTGGTCAAAGTGACTCCCCTATAATTGTTGGGGTCCAGTGGAGATCCACTTTTATAGATTGGAACTATTATACCTTCACTCCATTTAGAGGGGAAGGTTCCACTCGAAAGCATTTTGTTAAAAATTTGAAGTATAATATCATGCAAGTATGGGTGAATAGCCTTGAGCATTTCATTGCAGATGGAATCATTGCCACATGCTTTTTTATTTTTCAGCTTGTTGATTGCCTCATTCAGCTCTTTATCAGTAATAGGATTGTTCAAAATATTAGAATGTGGGGGGTTTGGTACTTCACCAAACACACCGCACCCAGAATCCTCCGGTTCAAACGATGAAACTGTTGAGCTATGTAGGCTCCTGAAATGCTTATACCACTGATCTATATCAATTCTATTGGCATAGTCATTTTTCCCCTCTTCCTTTAGCTTGTGGAACAGACCCCAAGCTGTTTTAGCATCAGTGGCTTTATCTAGCTCTGCAAGAATATTTTGTCTATAATCACGTCTACATTTCCTGGTTGTATGTTTATATTCTTTTTGCGTTGCGAAGTATTTGGTTTTCAAAAGAAGGTTATTTTGATCTTGATTAAAAGCTTTGTTATATCTATTCATTTCTGTATGTAGTTGCTTGCATTCCTTGGAATACCAAGGTTTTCTAAGAGTTTGATTCTGTTTCTTGTTCCGTGTGGAAGGTACTCGTTTTAGGCTGTCATCAGCAGCCGAAATAAGTGACTTAGCTATCACATCAATACATTTATCAACATCACATGTATCACATTCCAGCTCCTTATGAACAGAGCTTTGTATTACATCTAAATTAGCAACTAAGTTATTGATAAAAGTGGATTCACAATCCTGATCCCAAATATATTTGGGTGGTAGGGGATTCATATCAGTATCACAGTTGGATGTGGTATCTGTATATCTCCACAGGCCAGTTTTCAGTTTTAGAGAAACCGGTTTGTGATCGGAGACGCAATAGAGGGGGTGTACCGTCATGTTCAGAACTGAAGATAACAATGTATGGCTGGTGACAATGTAGTCAACCACACTACAGCCCATACAATTAACACATGTGATGTCACCAAATGGGTCACCAAAACTGCGACCGTTAAGGATTCTACAGTGACTAGAGATACATAGATCAATAAGCCTTCTTCCCATATTGAGTACAGTATTATCCATTGAATTGCGGGGAGATATTTTATCATAACTATATGTTACAGGTAACGGAATAAAATCTGCCTCACATTCATCTTCATCTATAAAATCATTTAGGTGGCCTGTTCGTGCATTAAGATCACCACAAAGAATAACCTTACCAAGTGTACTATATATATTGATCCCTTGTTCAAGTTGATCAAAAATACCATTTGCAAACTCTCGACCAAATGTCGAGCCTTCTGGAGGGACATAACAGAAACATACAAAGATGTCACTCTCCAAACCGAAAAAATGTTTACATAGTTTAACCCAAACAGTAGAGTTACATTCCAGTGAATCAAATAGCGTTACACCGGCCTTGATATCATCTTTGACCAGGACAGCTACACCACCAGAGCACTTGCGTGCTCTCTGGTGTTTGGCGCGTGTTTTATTGCCTATAATAGTAAATCCTGGTAATGATATATCAGTGAAAGTGTCCGCATGGGTTTCACAAATTCCAACAATGTCGAACTCTGACAACACATTTACAACCGCTTTGTCGTGCAACTTGTTAAGCCTAGATCCATGCAATAAATGCATCACACCATTAATATTCCAAGAGGCTATCCTCAGTGAGTTAGCTGACGTACATGTATGAGAAGTGTGTTTGGTCATGCTGAGGAAGTTTTACAGATCCAGTAGACCGAAAGGAAGTGGCAATACTAATAAAGAAAAGTGATTAAGTGTGGTTAATTAATAGAAATTTGTGTGTCAACCACACCAGCACCAGGATTTGCCATGTTTACTGACATCACATATATTATATATAACATTATACAAATGAGCCAAGCTTGTGAACAAATATTGGTGAGCCATGAATGACTAGATTGACTGACTAGAGCTATAACATGGCATTTGTAGATCATCTAGGTCTGATCAAATATTAAATCAAGTCATTATGACAATTGATGGAGATACTGTGAATTGTAGGATTAAAAATTCAACTGATGAACTACAAAATGGCAGTTCTTCTGTCTAGAGATACAAACGTCTGACAGAGTAATACAATTGATTGAGAGATTCATTAATCATATTCCTTGAGTAATATCTAGGCATTTATTTATTAATTCAGATGTGGAATGTCAATTGTAATTAATCTGCTATGAGAATCAAATCCATTATTTGGTTCCAATGAGAATCAAATCCATTATTTAGTTCCAATGACTATCAACACATTATTCCTTGATCTACATGTACATGTATTTGATTACATAAATTCAATTACACCAAGGAGATTATTACTCTGAAATATTAAATTCCAAAATCACTACAATCAATTGTGTTGTTAATTATTACCATTCAGATTACCGGTATCCTTTATGACAAGCTCATTTGTGAATTAAACCATTGACCTTGAATCATATCTGCGGATACTCACAATGCAATTACATACAGGTTCGATGCAGGATTTTCGCCAAAGTCTTTGTTTGAAAATAGCTTTGTCGTTATTTGAAAGAAAAACTGCAATTTTACAAAATGGCAAATATCACTCAAACGGTGTTGAACATGCCAAAATATTGTAAGTTTGTGTTCTTTGAGTGTTTTACACAAACTGCTGTGCCTTTTGCCCCTGATATTCACTTTAATCTATGAGTTTTCTAAAATAAAGTCATTTGATTTTGTGGAAAAATGGTCATTGGATTTTATATTATAGTGTCCTTTATTAAGGACGCTGTGAGACCCTGCATCCAACCTCTGTACATGTACAAATCTGTATAATAAAAAAAACAAACAAAAACGGTACTCTGCTCGAATTAAGTATTTCGGATGAATGTTGGTCAGAGCAGTACGATGGATGAGTAAAAAGAGTCAGACGAGTCAAGTACACAGGGGGAGATAAATCTCGCAACTGTAATAACTACAGGTATTAGTAACTTCGTGGATAGCAACTGTCCCTTTGACTATATTCATCCCATAACATGTACGGATCACTAGCATGATGAGCTCCAGACGTGTATCCATAATTGTCGTATTGGTTCCATCTGTCGTACGAAGCGGGATAATCACGTTGCCTTGGAGACTCTTTGGGGGTGGACATACGTGTGTCATCATGGTATCGGGCATCGCGTTCCCAGTTGCGGTAGTGATCAGAAAAATCTTGACTGAGCACTGTGTTATTGCGTCTATCTTCACTACTGCGTTTGTCCCAGGCCATGTGTTTGTTGTGCGATGTATTATTTTGATGAAAGTCAACATCCCGTCTAAGGCGTTTCCACTGATTGTCATGCTGGTGACCTCTGGAGCCCTGGTTGTCACGCTGGTTACCTCTGGAGCCCTCACGATATGCCCCAGAATTCACAGTATGAGTAGGACGGATGCCACTAATCAGGTTAGCTGCCAGGACACGTGTGCCTTGATCTGAGAGGTGAAGGCCATCAGTGGAGTAGAGCGATTCCTTGATCAATCCACGGAATGATAAATTGTTATGATCCACGCAGGGGATGTTTACTTTGGTAAGCATGGATTCCATTGTAGCATTCAGCAGAGCCCGTTGTATATCCAAATGTCTGTCTTTCACCGGCGTAAGTTTAGACACAATAATTTGGGAGGAAGGGTAACGGGTTTGAATGTTAATGATGAGGTTAGAATACTTCTTCATACATGTGGGTATGTCATCTTCTTCCCTCAGGTTATTCAGGCCGGTGTGGATGACTATGGTGTCACCATCACGTGCACCAGCTTTTGACAGGGACGACGATACGTCTTCAATTTTGGCTGCTCTGGTCAAGTAGACTTCGGATCCTGTTCCCTTTGACAGAAGATCTGGTTTTATAAATTTGGTGATGGAACTACCACATATCACCACCCTGCTAGCCACGCTGTTTGGAGCAGATTGATTTCTTATCTCACGTTGAGGTAGATCACACGAGTCCGGGCGTGCCTTCGACTGCGGAACTGCCTCTACATTGGGAACACTGTTGATACTTCCCACCATACCCGGGGT
This sequence comes from Hanleya hanleyi, assembly GCA_036873755.1. Taxonomy (NCBI): domain Eukaryota; kingdom Metazoa; phylum Mollusca; class Polyplacophora; order Lepidopleurida; family Hanleyidae; genus Hanleya; species Hanleya hanleyi. The sequence continues at coordinate 51,066 of JAVTVY010020483.1, forward strand.
GGGGCGAGGAGTCGCTTGGTTACAGTCCGATCCTGGTGAGCTCTTTGATGGAGATTGTTTCCCACCAATACTGGAATTTGAGCCTGTACGATTCTGATGATTTGCCGTATGAGCTTTGTCGTGTTTGCTCACTGCCTGTCCCATACTACTTGCTGAGACAGGTTTAATAACCTTTGATTCACTCGTTTCCAGGGCTGTAAATTTATTAGGTGTTGTAAAGTTACATGTAGCAGACACAACCTGGGCAAAGGAGCGTGCTGGTTTCTTTGGAATGGAAAATGATTTCTCCTCATCCACAATGGGGGTATGTTGAATAGTGGATAATGCCTGTGTCAGAGCATTCTCCCTACATGTGACGGTAAAGTCAGCTAGGTTATGTTTCACCTTTTCAGAATGTTGTTGCATGGAGTCACTCAGGGCCTTATTTTGTAGAGACATCTCCTCTTTAAGTAGAGTAACGGATGCCTGAGTGTTGGCTTGCATTGTTTCGGCCAGGTTGCTGATCACAGAATTAGTGCTGGCCATAACCTTTTTCTCCAGGATGGTCGTGGAATGTTTGACTTCTTCGACGGAAGATTGAGTGATCATGGCTTGATGGTTTATCAATTGTGCCAGTTCATCGAGCTTTGTGGTAATGTCAGAAAACCATCTTCCCTGAGTGGCTTTTATGTCATGGATGTCAGATGCCATTTTCTGACAGTTTTCAGTGAGATTCAGTACAACAGCTTTGAGTTCAGAGACAGGTAAGTTATCAGTAGGTAAACTATCTGAAGGGTTGCCTGGATCATTTGCATTATTGTTATTGTCCACCTCCTCTACTAGCACATTGGTTTTTGGCATGGGAGATGAGCTACAGGTAATTAAATGTTCTAAAATATCTTCTTTCGCGGGAGAACAGGATTCACATTTGAATTTCCTTGCTCTGTTGTAGACATACTTAGATAACTCATATGGTGGGAGTTTAGTACACCTATAGTGAATGTATTTTTCACAGGAACTACATTCGACCATCATTCCATCATCTGCAGAGTGGCACAGGTTACAGCTGAAGCTAGGTGGCGTTTCTTGGTCACTATTCGCGGAATGTGGTGTTTTCATAAATGTAGCGTCAAGATCACTAACTCCGTTCAGCTTTTCCCACTCTACATTGCTAAGAGTATGCTCACCATCAAAAACTTGAAAAGTGTCATATCCGGCGGCGATCATTCTCTCACGAGCATCCGCATATTCCTTGCACTTCTTAAACTTCCCCCCTTTGACGCCGAGAACGAAGTTCTGGCATTGATCCCAGTCAGTGAACACACCGACAGTGCGGCCCTTGGTTACTGAGTAGAACGACGAGGCACTGGACGAACTGGCCCGCATGTCTGCTTTATAAGGGCAGATGTGAACTTATAAATCGTTGGGAATAGTTATTTGTTGTCACCACTTCCTATCGGTCACTGTTCATGGAGAAATCAAAGCATGATAGCGGTCGTTGTTCGGCAACCGGAAGCCGACGGAAACTGGTCCCCCGCTAATGCCGATTCAACAGAGATATATCTCGACTAAAATCACTTGTTTTTCGTGAAAATTCAGTCACAGTACTGCAGGTAACGACATGCGTCTGCACTATGAAGAGTTTGTAGAAATATACTTGGAACTCTTCATAGAAATTAAGGCTGACTAACTGTAAAAATTTGTGAAACTTCGACTGAGCAAAAAATTTAGGTGCATGCCCGTCGACGCATGCGCATCCGGCCATTCGCCGCAGCGCCATCTCTTCATTAACACCGCCACGGCGAGCGCCATCTGTTCAGTTCAAGGAAAGTTACTCTTCCGCATTTGATACAGTCCGAAAGACAAACTCGCCACAATATAGTATTTATACAGCCTTGCTCAATTTTATAATTCTTTTTAGATTGTATTTAGCTAATCAATGCACCCATTAAGGGTATGAAAATCACAGAAATAGATTAATGATTTTAGTTCATTTGTTAGATATTTTTTACGTATATTGGTATCAATTATATAGCCTTTTTGTATTCACTTATAATATATGGTACAATTAATCTACCTCATCGGATAAATCGAGCACCATTAAATTAATAATCAATAATTCCATTCAATTATACAGTTCTATTCACTTGCACAGAACAATTATATTCATTTAGACTAGTAATTCAATTCAAATCTGAAAAATACGCAACATAATATGAAGGTATACCAATTTGATAGAACACCCGGTGACCATCAGGGAAGCTAACCTACCATAGCAGATGTCACAGCAAATCGAGATACAAAAGCAGTGTGGATGAACAAAGCTAAGCTGGTGACAATTACAGGATCCTCACAGGTCATTAGCCATATAAACACATTTTGAGGTGACAAGCTGAGGAGTGGAAACTTAGAAGTGACTGAAGCAATAACATATTTTCTATCCACGGAATAATGAGAGCAGGTCATAACAAAATGAACCTCGCCTTCAACTTGATGGAGAGGACACATAGTAGCTTAGGTGTTCAATTTTGTTTACAATTCTTTTGTAACCAGGCAGAACAATTCGTCACAACATGCCTTTCTGTCATAACATTCCATGTTGTTGTATAGTACATTGATAAATCCTGTAAAATCTAGTCTATACACTGTAATTGAAAAGGGTGGAAATTTCCACCTTAAAAGGTGGTCCAAAATTTCCACCCTCAAAGGTGGATATTTCCACCCCTTAACAAGGGTGGAAATTTCCACCTTGCCCATAGGGTGGGAATTACCACCCTACCCAAAGGGTGGAAATTGCCACCCTACCCAAGGGGTGGAAATTCCCACCCTTGTTAAAGGTGTAAATTACCACCCTATCTGAGTGGTGGAAATTTCCACCCTTCCCTCGGTAGGTGGAAATTTACACCCTTTAACAAGGGTGGGAATTTCCACCCCTTACAAAAGGTGGAAATATCCACCTTTGAGGGTGGCAATTTTGGACCACCTTTTATGGTGGGAATTTCCACCTACCTTTCCACCACCTTCTTGGTTGAAAATATGCAGAATAGAAGAAAAGACATCACACCTGGTTGAGCGACGGGAATAGGTTAAATATTTTTCACATTCTTCCTGATTATTCAAAGATGTACAAGAATCCAGATGAGTGAAAATCACCAATCTAACCAGAGACATGACAAGATCACCCGAGATGCGTGGCGAGTTTGGTGGGAATTTGTAGCCATACTGCCTTCAGTAATGAGCATCAAAATCCGTGCATGATTAAAATCAGATCTTCAAAATCTCTAGATATTTCTGCTGATGCAGATCTGACAATCATACTAATTTCAGTGTTCGGCATCTTGCAAGCCGACAACATATGCATAAGTTGTGGCGCTGCAAAAGCAGACACGTAACACTTGCCCCGAAAATTGGCTAAACATAGAAAACAGTATGACTGGATCAGATCTACAGCTACCATCACTTATATTTAGAGCAATCTCATCACATTGATATATAAAAGATCACTCGTGGATACCATTAAAACTTCACACTATGAGTCAGAGTTTGGTCTGAATCGCTCACCATTACCAATGTTGGCTCTTACACCCGTCAGTTGGATAATATCGGCTTTTCCGTGACTTATTATCTACCTATTTAAAATCGGTAGCTCAGTTACTTACGTTGGTATTTGAAACACCATTAAAATATTAACCCCCAGATAAACTGGAGATATTACAAGTCACCCATAGCCGTTTGTTGGTCCGAATGAGCCGAAATCCCGATAAGCTCCTCGGTCATCCGCGCCTCGCCGTTGGAAGTTATTGGCCGCTCATAATCCTGTTTGGCGAAATTTTGCTAATCCTGACATGGACATCACGGCGATTTCTTTAGTTCTACAGACAGGAAGATCATATTACATGTTATCGATGTGTCCAACCGATAGAGGAATTTTCGCCCTCTGGTTGGCCCGACATGTCTGAAACCGGATTTCCTAGCCGATAGAAGCCGAAATCAACCGTTTTATTATATTTTACTGATATAGGTAATTGGACGATTCACGTCTCGCTCCCACTATGCACTACGCATAGTATAACAAGCTATACCCAATTGAAACCCCTGTTTAAATATTCGCTTGCCATCTTCTGTATTTTGTTGAATTTGCTTTCTCTTATTAACAGAAGATAACTGTGTATTTTATAAAAGGAAAATGCAGATAATACAGTCGCACAGATCGAACTTTGTTTTGGAACAACAAAATAACGTTTTGTTTAATTTAATCAAAGTGGCCAGATTACTGCACTAATACAGAGATTTCGTAAAGAAAATATGAGTAATATTTTTACAAAATTTTACTCGCTAATAATATATCTTCATTATATCGAAAAAAGTCCTCTTCCTTGCCACATTTCATCCGCAATATAATTCCCTATTGGTAAGTGTGGTGAGTTATCCACTTACAATTGATAAAATACAGAGAGCAAGAATCGCAACACGAGATTGTTATTGGTAATATACTTAACTTCTGTTTTCTTGGATGAATACATTGACTGAATATGAGTATTTCGAAATTGGAGGACCGAAAGTATCGCATGTAATATAAGGTTGTCTTACTCAAGAATGAAATGGTTAAGAGACGTACCCTAGCTATATTATACCAACGGCATTTGTATTGGCGAGAACTCCGAATATTCCCATTTGAGGACAGAAAAAAACCGCATGCTTCCATAACCCAACTTCATCAAAAAAACGCAATTTTAACTGCTCTGCAAACTGACTGAGCAAACTGACATCTCAACATTGAATTACATATACTTAAGATAACAATTCATACTTAATTATAGATATCACTGAGATATTGTGAGGACATGTGGGAATGGTTATAGTATATGCAAACCTAGCAATAAGGTGTCTCCCTCGCCAAATTTTTTCTCTGAAATAATTAAGCGTGATTTGACACGAAGACAGTTTTGATATTGTTTAGCTATCAGCTCTGTGGATTTAGAAACAACTCCGCCTGTTTGCCAACATCTTTACGCAACAACTGGCGGTCAAATCGAAATTGTAAGATAAACAAATTTGGTTGCATTCAACGACTGGGAGTTGTGTATGTCAATGTGTGAATCATGGGGGAGAGGGGTCATAGGAAAAAGAGTGAGAACGACACAGTGGAAATTCAAAACTGGGGGTTAGATGTATCGAATTTTTTTCCTCAAAACATGAATATGAAATATCAAGATTAATAACGTAAATAAAATGGTTCCCTGTATTACATAAACCCGGCAATCCCCTGTTGGTCAGCACATGTAGTACACCTCCATTTTGCAGAATAAAACACATCTGCTAGGCGAAAAGAGCGGTGATGCAAGAGAACCGATTCCTCGACGGCCACTTGTTGACATAACAGAGAAGGAAGAATTGATATATTTTATAGTCTCTCTTGTTGTGTTGTTATTGACGATTTATTTAGTGATAATCTGTATTGTTTGGTCATGTTATTATAATAATGTCTCAAAATTTTCCAGTTACCGCACTACATTTGCCTAAGACACCCAATTGGCGTAACGTTTAACTTAAAAAGCTATTGTTCATTTCCGCGTGTATAGACAATTAGAACACTTTAAAGCTAAATGCTTCTATTAAACTCATACACATCACCAGCTATTCCCCCCGCCGCCCCTGTCCTTCGGGTTATTTTCATATCCCCAATGAGGAATTTTCAACTTGACTCGATGTTATTTGCCTTTCCTAGTTAAATAATATGTGATTATAGTGTATGCGGAAAATAAGTTGAATGCACCACTGGCATGGTAATCCAGTGGTAATCCAATGAAACGCAGACAATGGTCCTTGTTGAAGTGGAAAATACTCAGCATAACTTTATAAGGTTAAAAAATCAGCACAAATATATGATATAGATATTATGACAAAAAGGACAAATGATATCAATTTAGAGAGTAACACGAATTGAAGATAGTATGTCATAATATGGAATACAACACAAGAGTCTAGTACGTCATTCAATATTCAGCCGTCGTCCAATAAAGAATTTCCGCGTCCATGATCCAAACACTACTTTATATAATAAAATTATCACCAAATGTATAGGATAAATAATAGTATACACAGAACTATGCTGACTACCAGTCCGACAGAAGCTGTCGACAGTTATCAATGATGCCAGAAAGACCTCATGTTCCAAGAATAATATTCAGGGTAGCTGTTGTTCCGCACATCTAAGCTTTTTTAAAATTCTTAGTTGTAACCGATCCAGTAGTTGGACTCTTAGTGGCGGACTTCTGTCATTTCAACTGTGTTACTGACAGGTTAAGTATACAGTCATCTAATATTATGACTCGCCTAGTTTGCGATATTCTCCTGCATCTAAAATATCTTAACATCTGATCAAGTTTGTTCTTGAACAGAGCCATTTGTGACCAATCAAATACGGCACATTATAGACATTTGTGCTTATAGGAAAGTGGAAAATGGATGTTCTGCTCTGAAAATAATACATAACGCGACGTGCGATGCGAACGTCCGCCGTGAGTCGTATTTGAAAAATTCCAAACGCTACGTGCAACGAACGTTCGCGTCATGTTCTCGTCGCCGTCTGTCAATAGATTAACCTAGGGAATAGCGAAGCACAAAGACATTTTCGTAGCAGCCCCACGGGTGCTTCAAACTGACACTTCACACGACCCAATCGGACCACGGATGCTCGTTCAAATGCCCATTCTCCATTATTCTCTGCCCACGCATGCGCAAATCGGCGACATATACAAGATACCCCACCCAAGCCCGGCGCAGCCCCACGAGTGCTTCAATATGATACTCAACACGACCCATTCGGACTAGAGCTTCTCAGTAAAAGTTATCCCATGGCCTCGAGACCCCTCACATCGTATTCCTGAGCGTAAAACAAAACAAAAATAATATGCTACACTCCATACTGTCACGAAAAATACCCATGAGTGGGTTCCTATTGGGAGTATCAGGTCCCAGTATATATATCTCCGTCTTACACCAGATGCAAACCGTGATATTTTCAACCGATCATATTAAGTACGGTGTATAATCTAGGTTCTCGTTTAGCGACGTTGAGATTGGTCAAGACCTGGATGGGTCACAAGGCGCTGTATTAGCTTGGCTAATGAGTGTCCATAGTATCGCTGCCTGTATGATGATGCATAATGTATGTATGGCTAAAACCCTGATGGTGGAAGATTGAACTCTGTGTTCAACTGATCTCCGGACATTCCCGGAGATGACCGGGTCTTACCTTAAGATTACCGGACATTCCCGACGATTCCCAGCGAATCAAACTGGGGATCAGTATTGACTGGGAAGTCACATGGACGGGGATTTATCCACATATATAATTTATCCGCGACGTCATATAAACACGTGACCATAACTGAGATCATCCCCGGAAGTGACCCTTGACACGTATGTGACGTCACAGGATGTGAAATCATCCGTGATATCATCCACCTCTTCATTTCCTCCAGCCCCTCAGAAATACGACAGAATAAGGGTTGTATATACTATTATGTACAATAAAATATACCTTAAATTTTGTATGCGAAATTAAGCATATGTTGTTATATCATTGGCGTGATTTTTCTGCCTTTGTGTATCATATTTGTCGTGACGATAAATGTCATCCGGAGATCACTGCATGGTCAGTCAAGCGGATCAACTTAAACGAGCACTATACAATAATATTAAGATGAAATCGCGCGGTTATCGGGCGACTCAAAAAGAACTAGAAGAACCCAGGGGTTATTGTAGGGTGTACTGGACGAAGTAAAAATTACCGGGCGGTGAACCATAAGGTAATGGATTTACAGGTAAAACATGAATAATTCACCAAATCTTGCCTCGGACGTCAACAGGCAACATGGGAGAGAATACCGAGCGATGTACAAAGTACCAGGGGATAAATGAAAACACACTGGTACGGAGAAAACTTGATCATTTAATCAGAAAACGATACAAAAAAAACAGATGAAATGTTGTAAAATAAATGCCCTACTGCGAAAGCGTATCAGGCAGTAACAGAAAACGGCGTATAATATCTCTATCACGGTGAGAACTAAAAGATCATAGCCAGTTCTATAATTTTCTAACAGTATACCGGGGAAGACTCAATCTCAGTGAACTGCCATATAATATCAAGGAATATTCTCCTAATTTACCATCTTGGTTTACCTAGATTGGGAGAGACCGACCAGGAAAGATAGGCGGGATGATTCCAAATCAGACAGATGAGAGTGTGATTAAAATCGTGCACCGGGTACGTTAGGAAACGGCAAATTTTAATCGTTATTTATATGGGACATACACAATATTGTATGCGACATTACGAGAGAGTGCAACAGACGATATAAAAAGTACTGGGCAGTGCGCCGTGTAAGAAAACAAACTGGTAGAAAACGTGCTGATTTAACTTCAAATTTAGAGTACCGGATGGTGAATGAGGTACCGGACGATATAAGCAAACAGAACGATTTGAATATCTCAGTTTGATCTATCATATAAATAATCACGCGAGTGTTTCTCTTGAGCTTCGATCAAAACTAACGCACATTTGCAACCATACCCAACTATAGATAGTAATTTCTGCTAACTGGCCTCCACGGTATATTACTGCACGCTTGGCTGAACACAGGTGCCAGCCGTCTTTTGACTGCCGCTTACGTAAACGGTGTACGCCCGACAGTGTTTTGTGCCCGACTCAAGATTACCCATCTTCATTTTATCCAGCCAATTTCTACGTTCCCACTTCGAACCTGCCTTGATTTATCTGGACCCCTTCAATGTTCAAATAACTTATAAATAGACACGAGACGTCACTGACCTCGAAGGTATTTGAAATTCGAAATCGGTCGCACAAGAGCGTTATTGATTGGCTGACCTACATTGTGGGCGCCTTATTAGGAGGAAAGACGTCGATAATAGAGGATGATGTCACTCTACGTGACTTCACTGACCTTCACTCGCAATCGATGTGTACGTTCTGATTGGTTCTTCTGACGTTAGAAGGTGAAATTTACACCTCGGATTTTGAACACTGAAGGGGTCAGATAAATCAAGGCAGGTTCGAAGTGGGAACGTAGAAATTGGCTGGATTAAATGAAGATGAAGATTACCCAGCTTGTGGTAAATTGGGGTCTCCAGCTTACTCGTTGCTTGTACATTCAACTCCCAATGTATTATCTTTAAATATGTTTAATTCCAATATTTATATCTGATCTTATAGGCAAGCCTGTTACACACACACACACACACACACAAAAGGCATACGTGAGAGCAGATAATGAACATTGAATTTAAGCAATAAAACTTAGGTGAAAGAATATAACAATATATTAATCATAATATTGGTTGAAGAGAAATGTAACATGTGTTGTATTATCCATGTATTCTTGCAGATTATTGGGGCATTTCGACCTACCAGTTATAGTACAATGCTTGTGAACATATTCAAGAAAAGTTGTATCGATACCGTGTGAATTTCAATGAATAACACTTCCATGTTCCAGTTTCAGTATTACGTCAACAAACATAAATCACAGCATTCTAATCATGGAAGAGGAGTTCACCCATTGTATTTGGCAACAAATACTCATATAAAGTCTATTACAGTCTACGTTTTCAGGGTGGAATAACGGTGTAAAGAAGCTGAGCGATATTGTTTTTGGTGTTGATCACATAATCATATTATGAAAATCAACCTTCCTGTCTGTAACGTTTTCGAAGCCGCAATAATGACAAGAACCCAAGCTACATAATAATAGAAGGTTCAAGAGTTAAAAAACCAAGCTTTCGATTCTATTGTTCGACTTCCTCCTTTGCAAACATTAAGTTGACGATTTCTGGGTAAAAAGAAACTCTATTCTAACGGCAAACGTGACGACGGAAATGTTACAATCTTCTATTTTGCATTGAAGTGGTTTAATTATATAATGATTGGTCAGAAACGACTTCGCCTCGTGCAATACACAATTGTGATCCATGCTTAATCCGCCCAGCAGGTATCGTCACCTGTCACCAGGTCTCCGCGTTAATTGCCACCGACCGGCCCCCACTTAATCAGTCTAGCTGAACGCCTTATAGTGTCTTTCTCTAAAAATTAGCAAATTTTAAATTGAAATGGAAGCAAGAAGATATTCAATAATTAGAATGAATTAAGACATAGAATGGGCAAATATGATATTATATAACACCATTTTGGCAATGTGAGCTACTTTCGGCTTTTTCGTGAAAACCTATGCTAAGGTATAGGTTGAAAATGCAAATTGAACCCTCATTTTTAAATCATATTGGAAGCAAGTAAAACATTTTCGATGGGAAAATAGAATAGCACATCGTATGGATATACTATTCGAAATTAACTTAATATGCGAAAGGAGAATTTCTTTCATATACTGAATTTGAAAAACAATTTGATTGTTCGACAAATGTTATAACTTTCCTTTGGGTGATTAAAGCTGTGAACGCTTATATGAAAAAGTTCCCTTCCAAGTACGGTAAACTAGAAAACCTGATTATACCCTATCCCGTCGCAGTTTTGACAAATAGAAGAAAGGGATGTAAACCTTCTTATTGAATATTGATCCAGAGAAAGTGTAGTAAGCCAAATTGCGAAGCCAAATGGGAAAGAATATTCACGATTCAGCAAAATGAATGGAAGTTAATTCACTTGCTACTCTTTTTGAGCACGTCTGACACCAGTTTAATATGGCTAGAATGTCGAAATAACCAACAGAATACTGGCTACAAATACTTTCCTTCGGAAAATCAAGATGAGGTTTTCCGCTATTTGTGATTTATGCAAAAAAGAGACAGAATCTTTAGAGCACATATTTGTTCAGTGCGAAATCTCAAAAGCTTTTTGGAGCTGTCTTGCGGACTGGATAGAGACTGGAACGGGTACATTTGTACAGTTTACCGACAAGTTTCTTATGTTTGGGGGGAACAAAAACTGCAGATGAAGTAATAAATTGTTGTATTTTATTAGCTAAACAATTTATATACAGATGTAAATTGAATGGCAAACTACCAATTATGTTACTGCCTTTAAAATATATTGAATGATTATTATCATATTGAACGAGTTAGCCATGCCATAGAATGCGAACAGGAAGTGTTCCAGAAGAGATTTTAGTCCTGGAAAAGGTTGATAGCTGACATTTGAAATGTGTATTCCCCAATCTAAAATAATAATAATAATATATAAAAACTTAATATGCTGGCAAATGTTGTCACCCGTACAGAAATGCTTAATTTTCAGCTTCGAAAACCATTGTCCCATCTACTCTAGGTTCAATTTCCCAGGCCATGTTGAGCAGTGGAGGCGATCTGCGCCACACAGCTTTGTCTTCCTTTGCCACTCAAAGTTGCACATGCACAATAATTCGCTTGTCGCATTCAATGTTAATTTATTTCTGTTTTTCACTGCCTTTGTGATATGGTAATGGTCATTAAGTGAAATAATCTCTTGCGGATAGCAACTTCCTGAATAATTCTGCAAATAAACGAATGATATAGCAGGCTGCACCAGTCTTCTCGTTGTAAAAGCATATCAGCTAAGCGGATTAGCTGTAGCCCACGGTTCATTTTGTTATACTAAATGCAAATATTCGGGCCGGTATTTTGCTCAAAGTTCAACGTATAGGTCTACTTTCGAGACGTTCATGTAGATTGAAAGATATAAGCACCCGTAATTATTATGGAATTATTTCGAGGTATATTATGTTAGTTGGAAATGGTCACCTATATTCCACTTGTTATCATATGTTGGCTTTGGGCAGGGGGGGCTGATATTTTAACGTTTATCATACTTAGACAGTTAGACTTTCTAGTTGTATTTCGTACTGGAACATTATAAAACAGTACAATACGAATATGATTCATTAATACAAAGTTAAAAAGAAGTGAATTCTCATAGAGCAACAGGCGAGGGAACAGGGCCCGTATAGGCCCCAGAAACTCCCGGTCCTAGAATGCAGGAGATGCATTTTGCCCGTTTTCTCGGAAATAAATAATGTAATGTATTTTATATGATGGCCGAGAAGGGACATCGCTGTATTGTGTTAATGATTACGGACAAACACACGAAGGCAGGGTGCGAAGTCAGGATGCGAAGGACGAAGGTAGGATGCGAAGCGCGAAGCCAGGATGCGAAGCGCGAAGTCAGAATAAAGAAGTAAGGATGCGAAGCGCGAAGTCAGAATGCGAAGTCGGGAAGGCAGGATGCGAATGGGCGAAGTCAAGTGCGGTAACTTCGCGTTTCGCATCCTGCCGTCGAATCCTGCCTTCGCGAGTCAGCATCCTAAATTCGCATCTGACTTCGCATCCTGGCTTCGCGCTTGGCATCCTGGCTTCGCACTTCGCATCCTGCCCTCGCATCATGATTTCGCGCTTCGCATCCTGCATTCGCATCATGATCTCGATCTTCGCATCCTGCCTTCGTCCTTCGCATCCTGACTTCGCGCTTCGCATCCTGGTTTTGCCACCTCGCATCCTGTCTTCCCGGCTTCGCATCCTGATTTCGTGCTTCGCATCCTGCCTCCACATCCTGCCTTCGCATCCTGACTTCGCGTTTCGCTTCCAGTCATTTGCATTGTCACTGTTTGACTCCGTTTGAATGTCTGGTTTAACACATACAAATCCGGTTTTTAGCACATCACGCCACGTGGTGTACTCGAGGCGATAACGTCCTTTTCGTCATAATATCTATATCATATATTTGTGCTGATTTTTTAACCTTATAAAGTTATGCTGAGTATTTTCCCCTTCAACAAGGACCATTATCTGCGTTTCATTGGATTACCACTGGATTACCACTGGATTAGCATGCCAGTGGTGCATTCATCTTATACTCCGCATACAATATAATCACAAATTATTTAACTAGGAAAGGCAAATAACATCGAGTCAAGTTGAAAATCCTCATTGGGATATGAAAATAACCCGAAAGACAGGCGCGGCGGGGGAAATAGTTAGTGATGTGTATGAGTTTCATAAAAGCATTTAGCTTTAAAGTGTTCTAATTGTTTATACACGGAAATGAACAACAGCTTTTTAAGTTAAACGTTACGCCAATTGGGTGTCATAGGCAAATATAGCGCGGTAACTGGAAAATGTTGAGACATTATTATAATAACATGACCAAACAATACAGATTATTACTAAATAAATCGTCAATAAAAACGCAACAAAAGAGACTATAAATATCAATTCTTCCTTCTCTGTTATGTAAACAATCGGCCGTCGAGGAATCAGTTCTCTTGCATCACCGCTCTTTTCGCCTAGCAGATGTGTTTTATTACATGTGTACTACATGTGCTGACCAACAGGGGATTGCCGGGTTTATGTAATACAGGGAACCATTTTATTTACGTTATTAATCTGATATTTCATATTCATGCTTTGAGGAAAAAAGTCGATATACATCTAAACCCCAGTTTTGAAATTTCACTGTGTCGTTCTCACTCTTTTTCCTATGACCCCCCCCCCCCCACCTCCCCCATAATTCACAATTTGACATAACTCCCAGTCGTTGAATTCAACCAAATTTGTTTATCTTTCAATTTCGATTTGACCGCCAGTTGTTGCCTAAAGATGTTGGCAAACAGACGGAGTTGTTTCTAAATCCACAGAGCTGATAGCTAAACAATATCAAAACCGTCTTCATGTCAAATCACGCTTAATTACTTCAGGGAAAAATTTTGGCGAGGGAGACATCTTATTGCTAGGTTTGCATACACTATAACCATTCCCACATGTCCTCACAATATCTCAGTGATATCTATAATTAAGTATGAATTGTTGTCTTGAGTATATGTAATTCAATGTTGAGATGTCAGTTTGCTCGGTCAGTTTGCAGGGCAGTTACAATTGTGCTTTTATGTGAATTTGCGTGATGGGAGCATGCGTTTTTATCCTGTCCTCAAATGGGAATATACGGAGTTCTCGCCAATACAAATGCCGGTGGTATAATATAAGCTAGGGTACGTCTCTTAACCATTACATTCTTGAGTAAGACAACCTTATATTACAGGCGATACTTTCGGTCCTCCAATTTCGAAATACTCATATTCACTCCATTTATTCATCCAAGAAAACAGAAGTTGAGTATATTACCAATAACAATCTCGTGTTGCGATTCTTGCTCTCTGTATTTCATCAATTGTAAGTGGATAACTCATCACACTTACCAATAGGGAATTATATTGCGGATGAAATGTGGCAAGGAAGAAGACATAATCTTCGATATAATGAAGATATATTATTAGCGAGTAAAATTTTGTAAAAATATTACTCATATTTTCTTCACCAAATCTCTGTATTAGTGAAGTAATCTGGCCACTTTGATTTAATTTCCCAAAACGTTATTTTGTTGTTCCAAAACAAAGTTCGATTTGTGCGACTGTATTATCAGGATTTTCCTTTTATAAAATACACAGTTATCTTCTGTTAATAAAAGAAAGCAAACTCAACAAAATACAGCAGATGGCAAGCGAATATTTAAACAGCGGTGTCAGTTGGGTAGCTTGTTATACTATGCGCAGTGCATCGTGGGAGCGAGACGTGAATCGTCCAACTACCTATATCAGTAAAATACAATAGAACGGTTGATTTCGGCTTCTATCGGCTAGGAAATCCGGTTTCAGCCATGTCAGGCCAACCAGAGGGCGAAAATTCCCCTATCGGTTGGACACATTGATAAGATGTAATATGATCTTCCTGGCTGTAGAACTAAAGAAATCACCGTGATGTCCATGTCAGGATTAGCAAAATTTCGCCAAACAGGATTATGAGCGACCAATAACTTCCAACGTCGAGGCGCGGATGACCGAGGAGCTTATCGGGATTTCGGCTCATTCGGACCGACAAACGGCTATGGGTGACTTGTAATATCTCCAGTTTATCTGAGGGGTTTATATTTTAATGGTGTTTCAAATACCAACGTAAGTAACTGAGCTACCGATTTTAAATAGGTAGATAATAAGTCACGGAAAAGCCGATATAATCCAACTGACGGGTGTAAGAGCCAACATTGGTAATGGTGAGCGATTCAGACCAAACTCTGACTCATAGTGTACCTAGTGTACCAGAACGGTATGTTTTCGTAATTTTTCTTCAAAATTTCTGCTTTTTCCGCGAAGAAGAGCGGTCAACAACTATTTTATTTCTCATCAGATTAAAATTTAATAATTTATCATCAATATTTGATGAATACACCAAGGCTTGGACAGGTCCCAATAAGCCCAGGTCAGATAGGGTTAAATAGAGTTTGATTTGTTCTGTATTCTGCAGGAATGTTCTCACTATACAGCATAATTCCGAACTGACCATTCTTCCTGGCAACCATTCGGAACTGCTTATCGGATTGTACAAAAGCGATGGGATCCACGCAATATGGGTGAGGAGGCATAATAGAGGAGGAGGGTGCCTCCGAAAATATTACCGAAGAGCATTTTATAGATCAATATGTCCACATATATTTATTCATGTCGTCGTCAGGAAAGGTAGTGTACAACAGGTTTCATGGGTAAGTTTTACAGAACATTCAAAGATAATCAACCAATCAGACATATTATACGGCGAGTCATGTTATAACTAATGAAATCAACCAACAATGAAATTAACCAAAAACGTACTCATATGAACTAACCGATGAAAAGAATTGAGTACGTGTTCTTTTGATGCTTGATACCACAGTTCAGTGGGGGATTTTCCCGACTTATAGCTAAGTCTTCTTTGAGAAGAGGACTGTTCCAATCGTTGGTTTTGTCAATAATCTTGCTGTTTATCAATACAAATTTTGCTAATTGTTTAGCTGGACTTGGTCAGCTCATTCTCCTCCTGTGTATTGTACAAGCTATTCAATGTAACCGTCTTTAAACCCAATTTATGAACATCAGAATTGAATAAAATAAAAACAAGTCCAATTAAATTCAACCTTAATTAGAAATAATCGCATTAATTTTTGCACTTATACATGCATTTCTATTATACACGATATGAACAGTCTTGTCAAACGAGACGTACATGTATCTGTTAGTCTCTGTTTCTGCTCTTCACAGAGAATCTTCGTTGGAATACTGATCTTAGTAATTAGCCAAGAAAAATCGTCGTACCACTAGGCTTTTTGGTTCTTGACAAAATGCACGTTCGATGTGACACTGATGAGCCTAGGTGTAGCTTCTCTACAAGATTTGGCTGTAACCATGACAACGAGACCGACGTACGAACGAGCATTATGTGACGACGATATCAGAAGGAAAAATAATGAGACAATTCAAAATCAACGCTAAATTTGTTAGTAATAAAATAACAATGATATATCCAGTTGCTGTCAATGTAGTTAGACTAGTTGTCTCACTTGTATCTCCATACAGTAGGCCACCCACGTCACTGGATTTTTGGACAGGCTTCCCGTCCGAGCAGCGCACCGCCGGAAATGACATGAAATGTAGTAAAGTCGATGGTTGCCGAACATTTCGATTACTTATCAATTCTGCATGATACCTCTGTTGACCTAGCGTTAAAAGGAATGATCTGGAGAGTATTTTCCCTGTTTATATGTGCGGAGCATATGAAAAGCAGTTCGCTCATTTGCAAAACCGAATGAGTTGTTCGGCCGGATTCAAACACTGAACCGTGTGCGCGTGCGTTATCCCAATACGTCATAGCAACTTCATAAATGTCTTCTTCCGCTATTGTGTGGGCAGGGTAAAGTGGAGTGAGACTGTGAAACAGAGCACAGGCTGTTTGGGGTCGAAAGTATAAGCCGCCACACTGTATATTTGAACTCTCTTCATACATACAGTATGGCGGCTTATACTCTCGAACCCAAACAGCCTGTGAACGGATCATGCGCTATAGACAGATATCGACCGGTACCTCGCTTAGCTTCCGATACGAACAGATTGCGCATGACGTATTCTATTGGCTGATAATTCCAACAGCCTGGTTGGATATCACATTTGAGGTTGCTTTTATTTAGTATGGAGGCGGCCTTGACCGTTCATTCTTTCAGCCTGTGTCTGTCTGTTGATAAGCTCCGCAATGTGGAGAATGAGTCTAGATTCAGACGGAATTTTGAACGGAAGATAACGACCAATACCTGTCCAAGGCATGGATATAAAAGAGAGGCAACCATTTGCGACCGCCTGTGGATCCACATAGTATAGGATGTATTTCCGCACAAATAGTTCTCGTAGTATTCTCCTTTATCAGGAGATCAAATATATATCTAAATGATCCGAATATTCCCGTGGGTGTACCTCCGAAGGATCTCATCTAATTCGAAGTGTTTCTCCTTGCTTTTGATCTCAAGCTGACCTCCATGGCAACGGAAGTCATACTGCTGACGTGCGCTGCTCGGAGTTAAGGCGTATTACTGTGCCTGCAAGGAGTTTAAACATGGATGCCAATATCTATTCCTACTAGTGATCGGTGAGATCAGTATAGTCTAACTATATTACGAGCCTGTGCCACCAGTATACGCTATAGTTGTTTTTTTCGATATAGCAGGATGCGTTCTGCCATTTTATCGGGCCATCGCGTCCAGCAGTCTCGCCCAGAAAATACGTTCATCTACGGGATCCTCCCTCCACAGAAGAAACGTAATGTGCTTCCACATGTTCAACAAGGATCTCGGCATCTTGCGAACTGGTATCTCTTCCAAAAGGACTGCGATGATTACGTCATCCCTGCCCCTCTGTACCGCACGCATACTCGCCATCTGAATCTCAAATTCTCCCCAGTCACTGGGCAAATATTTCCTGGTTATTACAAGTATAATCTTTCTGCTCGAATTCACAGCGTCGACGATGTTTTGCTGGATGCTCTCCCCTACAGGAAAGTCTCTATGATGGAGGCACAATCGGTACCGTTGTTTTCCCTCCTCAAGGGCGGTCCTCAGGCGGAAGCACGCCCAGTTGTAGTCTTCATGGTTGTATGCTACAAACGCGTCAAAAGGATATTGCTCATCAGTGTTAAGTTCGTACTCCGGGTTACGTCTGCACTTGGTGAGGAACCAGTATTTTATGTTCGATCGGAATCTGTAGCAAACTATGCTGACAACTATTCCAACTCCAACAACAGAGCCCAATGATATGGTGAATGTCAACCAGAACTGACTCGTACAACCGACGCTGAAGTCTCTAAACTCACTTTTGAGATGCAAGAGTGGTATCTGTGTGCCATTTTCAAAGAAGCAAGAAGACGTATTGATACTACAGTACAAGGCAGAAATATCTTGATGCTAAACGCGAGTTAAAAAAATCATTTTCGCGACTATAATTTATTAATCTCAATCGGAAAACGCGCCTGAATCGCTCAAAAACAAAAGCATAATCGCGACTGAGACGCGTTGACCGCTCGCCGTCACTGTAATGATACTGCATGACGCGATCAGAACAAGTCGCGTGTTGTAAATAAACGGGTCCCTTTGCTATTTGCCGGTAGTCTCGTTTCTCAGCCTTGTATGCTTGGATAAATGCATGCGGGAGGATTTTGTTGTAGACAGTCTTTTTTTGAAGCGGTATATTTGCATGTAGTTTGATTGAAACCCCGCTAAATATATTTATTTTCAGAAGGCCCATACTTTAATTAATCTGTCCTTCAACATATCTGCTCGTTTGTGTCTGAAATAAAATCAGACCAGGCGAGAAAATGTAATAAACAAAATAAACTTTTCCGGCAACATTTACCGTGCGTCTATGTCCCAGCCATCTCATCACAATTTGCCCAATTCAACCGGACGATCGTGCTAAAATACCAGTGCATCGTCCCTGTGAGTTTTAATCTGACATAAAAATCCGAGTATCCCTTTATTTCCATTGTAAATCCAACAGTCGGCTCGCTAAAAGTTTCCTATGGAGTCATTTAAATTCACTCGGCACAGAAGACCGACATACAGACAGACAGCCGGCCAATCGTTCCGATCGAACATAAAATACTGGTTCCTCACCAAGTGCAGACGTAACCCGGAGTACGAACTTAACACTGATGAGCAATATCCTTTTGACGCGTTTGTAGCATACAACCATGAAGACTACAACTGGGCGTGCTTCCGCCTGAGGACCGCCCTTGAGGAGGGAAAACAACGGTACCGATTGTGCCTCCATCATAGAGACTTTCCTGTAGGGGAGAGCATCCAGCAAAACATCGCCGACGCTGTGAATTCGAGCAGAAAGATTATACTTGTAATAACCAGGAAATATTTGCCCAGTGACTGGGGAGAATTTGAGATTCAGATGGCGAGTATGCGTGCGGTACAGAGGGGCAGGGATGACGTAATCATCGCAGTCCTTTTGGAAGAGATACCAGTTCGCAAGATGCCGAGATCCTTGTTGAACATGTGGAAGCACATTACGTTACTTCTGTGGAGGGAGGATCCCGTAGATGAACGTATTTTCTGGGCGAGACTGCTGGACGCGATGGCCCGATAAAATGGCAGAACGCATCCTGCTATATCGAAAAAAACAACTATAGCGTATACTGGTGGCACAGGCTCGTAATATAGTTAGACTATACTGATCTCACCGATCACTAGTAGGAATAGATATTGGCATCCATGTTTAAACTCCTTGCAGGCACAGTAATACGCCTTAACTCCGAGCAGCGCACGTCAGCAGTATGACTTCCGTTGCCATGGAGGTCAGCTTGAGATCAAAAGCAAGGAGAAACACTTCGAATTAGATGAGATCCTTCGGAGGTACACCCACGGGAATATTCGGATCATTTAGATATATATTTGATCTCCTGATAAAGGAGAATACTACGAGAACTATTTGTGCGGAAATACATCCTATACTATGTGGATCCACAGGCGGTCGCAAATGGTTGCCTCTCTTTTATATCCATGCCTTGGACAGGTATTGGTCGTTATCTTCCGTTCAAAATTCCGTCTGAATCTAGACTCATTCTCCACATTGCGGAGCTTATCAACAGACAGACACAGGCTGAAAGAATGAACGGTCAAGGCCGCCTCCATACTAAATAAAAGCAACCTCAAATGTGATATCCAACCAGGCTGTTGGAATTATCAGCCAATAGAATACGTCATGCGCAATCTGTTCGCTAAGCGAGGTACCGGTCGATATCTGTCTATAGCGCATGATCCGTTCACAGGCTGTTTGGGTTCGAGAGTATAAGCCGCCATACTGTATGTATGAAGAGAGTTCAAATATACAGTGTGGCGGCTTATACTTTCGACCCCAAGCAGCCTGTGCTCTGTTTCACAGTCTCACTCCACTTTACCCTGCCCACACAATAGCGGAAGAAGACATTTATGAAGTTGCTATGACGCATTGGGATAACGCACGCGCACACGGTTCAGTGTTTGAATCCGGCCGAACAACTCATTCGGTTTTGCAAATGAGCGAACTACTTTTCATATGCTCCGCACATATAAACAGGGAAAATACTCTCCAGATCATTCCTTTTAACGCTAGGTCAACAGAGGTATCATGCAGAATTGATAAGTAATCGAAATGTTCGGCAACCATCGACTTTACTACATTTCATGTCATTTCCGGCGGTGCGCTGCTCGGACGGGAAGCCTGTCCAAAAATCCAGTGACGTGGTTGGCCTACTGTATGGAGATACAAGTGAGACAACTAGTCTAACTACATTGACAGCAACTGGATATATCATTGTTATTTTATTACTAACAAATTTAGCGTTGATTTTGAATTGTCTCATTATTTTTCCTTCTGATATCGTCGTCACATAATGCTCGTTCGTACGTCGGTCTCGTTGTCATGGTTACAGCCAAATCTTGTAGAGAAGCTACACCTAGGCTCATCAGTGTCACATCGAACGTGCATTTTGTCAAGAACCAAAAAGCCTAGTGGTACGAAGATTTTTCTTGGCTAATTACTAAGATCAGTATTCCAACGAAGATTCTCTGTGAAGAGCAGAAACAGAGACTAACAGATACATGTACGTCTCGTTTGACAAGACTGTTCATATCGTGTATAATAGAAATACATGTATAAGTGCAAAAATTAATGCGATTATTTCTAATTAAGGTTGAATTTAATTGGATTTGTTTTTATTTTATTCAATTCTGATGTTCATAAATTGGGTTTAAAGACGGTTACATTGAATAGCTTGTACAATACACAGGAGGAGAATGAGCTGACCAATGAAAGAAATTGAGAGATTGTTCACTGAAGAGGATCTCTTGTTTCTAGAAAACAGCCGAGTCCAGCTAAACAATTAGCAAAATTTGTATTGATAAACAGCAAAATTATTGACAAAACCAACGATTGGAACAGTCCTCTTCTCAAAGAAGACTTAGCTATAAGTCGGGAAAATCCCCCACCGAACTGTGGTATCAAGCATCAAAAGAGCATGTACTCAGTTCTTTTCATCGGTTAGTTCATATGAGTACGTTTTTGGTTAATTTCATTGTTGGTTGATTTCATTAGTTATAACATGACTCACCGTATAATATGTCTGATTGGTTGATTATCTTTGAATGTTCTGTAAAACTTACCCATGAAACCTGTTGTACACTACCTTTCCTGACGACGACATGAATAAATATATGTGGACATATTGATCTATAAAATGCTCTTCGGTAATATTTCCGGAGGCACCCTCCTCCTCTATTATGCCTCCTCACCCATATTGCGTGGATCCCATCGCTTTTGTACAATCCGATAAGCAGTTCCGAATGGTTGCCAGGAAGAGTGGTCAGTTCGGAATTATGCTGTATAGTGAGAACATTCCTGCAGAATACAGAACAAATCAAACTCTATTTAACCCTATCTGACCTGGGCTTATTGGGACCTGTCCAAGCCTTGGTGTGGAGGGGGGGGGGGCATTAAATATTTTTTCTTGCCACTTGAGCTAGAGTTCTGGAACTTACCACAACTCTCGGATCAAGCTGTACCAGAAAATATTGATGATAAATTAGTAAATATTAATCTGATGAGAAATAAAATAGTTGTTGACCGCTCTTCTTCGCGGAAAAAGCAGAAATTTTGAAGAAAAATTACGAAAACATACCGTTCTGGTACACTAGGTAGCCGCCATCTTGAATTTGCCCATGATCCTCTGTTCGGGAGGAATGCAAATAGGTATAAAATGACCCCAATATGATAAACTAAATAGTCACGGAGTATCAGCAGTAGTATAGAAACGCATGTTTGGTCATATTGACCTCAAAAATTTACATATGACCTCTGTGACGTCACTTCCCGTGTCACGTGACCGGAAGTGACCTCCGACCTTGCGCATACACACAAAATCGGTTAAAATGGCGCGCATGGTCAAAGGGCATTCCGACCACGTGCCCGGAACCGGAAGTGACGTCACACAGATCATATGCATATTTTTTAGATCAATATGACCAAAGATGCGCTTTACTTGGGAAGAGATACTAAACGAACTCACGAGTTCCATATTTTCTCAAAACCTATTTAATAAAGAAAATAAAAACAACAATTAAAAGTATGATTTTTTTTCACTAAAAATGCGTTATTCTTGCTATCTAGGCATTCGTAAAAAATATTTTTGCAAACAAAATAAGCGTCTTCTTTTTTTAAAATTTTGTCATGGATTATGGACGCGGATATTCTCTAATGGACGACGGCTGGATTATGAATGACGGACTAGACGCTTGTAATTTGAAACCGAAGCAAACGCGAAACAAAACTGAGGCAGGCTCATTATCAGTTCATTTAGTTATTAGAGTTGAAATCAACATATGACTTCACAGGCAAATTCATCCACTGCATATTTCTAAAAACATCACAAGAACCAAATCTGATAACTGTTATTATTTGCATCCCAGCCACTTTTTTAATATCGCTATTGAAGGAGTGTGGTATGTTCATCCTATGGCATTTTCCAAGTTATTGAATATCAAAAATATTATTATTCGCGAAAGTCAGTATCTCGGTCTGAATGCTGCATTAATGCGTCTAGGCAGCTTGGACCATCGTGACATGACCAGCATCAACGTTAACAATTAAAAGTGTATGCTTTTTTATAGACAGTAACTGCAATTCATAAAAAATATTTTTGCAAACAAAATAAGCCTCTTCTCTTTTTTGTTAAACTTTGTCATGGAAATGATTTTATGACAGTTTAAAATTACCCGGGCGAATAACTTTGAAACCGAAACAAACGTGACACAAAACTGAGGCACGCTTAGTATCAGTTGCATGGTAATCAGAACATAACAAAGATGAATGCCGGCGTGCTGACAAGAAACAATATGACCTTATAGGCAAATGCACTCACTGCATATGTCTGAAAACATCACCAGAACCAAATCTGGAAACTGTGATTCTCTGTATCCCAGTCACGTTTTTAGTGTCTATGTTCAGATTGAATGACATGACCGCACGGCCCTTAGCACCGGTGTGGAGGATTAGAATGTCCTGGTGATGAGTGTCCCTTTTCATATCATTTTCTATTGCACATAAAGACGGGCACTTGTCCCCTTTGTGGAGAAAAGTGTCCTTCCTGGGTTTGACGACAGGAGTCGGACACTTAGCCACCGGACATTCTTATCCCCCACGCCGGCTTGAGCGGTGTTAGAGAAGGACAGCCGAAAAAAAAAACGAAGCTACCAAGAAGCGATTTTCTTCAATTTATGACGGGCAGTTTCTTCAACTGGGTTCAATGACTTATAACTAAGCGACCATTAAAATAACTTTAATTTCATTTTTAGTGATCAGAAGTCAGAAGTCAGAACCAAAATATATCGATGGTTAAACAGTATGAAATGGAAAGATAATTTCAAAGAATTTATTTTTATTCTGGTTCTTGGCTGCCCAAGTAGTATATAAAACCCTTATTCCCGAGGGAAAATGTGGCTGAGGCGTGGCCATGGTGGTGTGACGTTACGATGGCGTCAAAGATTACGTCACATCCGGATCACTTCCGGTGACGTCATTTCCTGTGACGTGACGGTCCAGCAAGAGTGATCTCCAACTACATAATACCCCAGTGACTTACAATGTTAATCTTTACGGGGAATGCAATTATGGGATACAGTTGGTCATTTTTTTCTCTCTTGCGGATTTCTTCGTCTCGCGATGTAGAACACGATGGGAGGGGTCTAGAAGCCAACCCACTCATGAACATTTGCGGTATATTGTGTGGACCCTTGTTTTCTTCGTCTTGAGCCGTAGAACACGATGGGAGGGATCTCGAAGCCATGCGGTGAATTTTTTTTTAAAAGTTCAGAAAGGTCTGGGGTGAACAGGATTGGTCTATACTGGTGCAGCGGACAATGTTCCTCCCACTGGGAAAGCCACTCATGGACATTTTCGGTATGGGTTGTGACTCCTTGTTTTCTTCATATCGAGCTGTAAAACACAATGGGTGGGGTCTCGAGGGCAAGCGTTGAAACTTTTTTGAAAAGTTACCGTGCGCATGCGCACTGGGCAAGTAGCGCTGGGGTGGACATTTTGGGCTCTAGGTGGACCCATAGTAGACCGATTGGGTCGTGTGAGGTGTCATCGGGAAGCACTCGTTGGGGAGCATCCAACTGTATGTGTGTAGGATAAAACTGACGGCATTCTGTGCATGCGCAGTAGAAAAAGGGTATTGAAAAGTGCGTTGTCGGGTCGAAGTGGATCATTCTTGATCCGATTGGGTCGTTTGAGGCGTCATCGTGAAGCTCTTGTGGTGAACCATCTAACTGGACTAATGTGTCGTCCGATTTCAACATTCTGCGTATGCGCAGACAGGAAATGGTGGGGAAAGGGCATTGGAATGCACGTTTGGGAGTCGAGGTGGACCCATAATGATCCGATTGGGTTGTGGGAAGTATCAATGGGAAGCTCTCGTGGGGGACCATCCGACTGGACTGTGGGTCGTGGAAGTAGGGCTATGACGCGCATGCGCATCCGCGGAGGAGTATAGAACAAGCATTTAAGGTTGGAGTTTTGAAATTAGTGGTCCTTCTTCCTAATGGTCCGATATTGTACCGTGTGGGGAAGACTAATGGGACGTCATCAGAAACAGAAAAAGCGTATTTAAAGTCTAGTTGCCCCTTAGTAGTAAAGAAAGCAGAAACCAGTACATTTGCCCTGTGACCTTTGTAGACAGTTTTACAGTAAAGCCTTAACGCCCTGTCTTAACGCCTTATCTTAACGCCTTATCTGAACACCTTTACGCTCTAGCATAACGCCCTGACACCATTATGCAAACAGTTGAGTGAAAGAAAGATCAACACGTTCATAAGTGTTCATATAGTTTATTATCTCCTTCAGTGCATCATACCCATGCTGGGAAGACGCTTTGGGTATGTTTACAATTCAAGTAGGCTCTTGTCCAATCAGAAGCCGCCATTTCAGAAAGTGCAATCTTTGTTGGGTGTAACCTAAGCATCGTCGGGCAGGCCAGGATATCGTTGGGGTAGCATGCCCTGAAACTGTTGTTTGCGCATTCTCATCGCATTTTCAGGACCTCACTGGGTGGTAACCTCATATCCTCTTTCATGTAACGCTTGGTCTTCATGATGGACCTGCGCGTGGGGTCGCCTTTTATTTCAAGCGGGAGCATTCTATACTGTTCATAGATGGCCATGGCTGTTTTTCTGATGCAGCGGCGCATTTGAATGTACGCCTGTCGTGAGATATCCAGTCCGGCGTCTCCGATTATCGCAGCATAGCTATTAATAGCTCCATGCACAATACGATCCCAAAGGGTATGTTCTTTCTCACTTCCTTGAGATGTAGGCCGACTATCTGATATCAAGCTCTCCGTATCAGTAGATACTCAGCAGTCCCTGTTTCGGTATCAGTCGGTGGGCTCTCAGCAGTCCCTGTATCAGCATTCGCCTCAATGGACTCCTCAGATTCTTCAATTCCATGTATATTCATCTGGAGCCGCATCATATCGTAATGTCTGGTAAACGGGCGTTCGCACTCAGAGCATGTATAACCCATATTGACGGTTGAACGTCGACTGTCCACGTATTTGGGACACCCTTGCTTTTATAGACAGTAACGCCCGTCAACGCCCAGCTCAACGCTACCTCGCCCTGGTGAAATATCTCAGAAGATATGATTTTCTACACATTCCATGGAATTGCCACTAGTTCATCGAAATGCGGTGACGCCCGTCAACGCCCATCGTTACGTCTGAACGCCCGTCTCAACACATTAACGTCCTATCCCAACGCCTTATGCATTGTCGATCATCCATGGACGGACATCATCATGTTGGAGGTTGAGGAACATAATTTCTAGTCTCCAGCTGCGTCCCCACAAAGGTTTGAAATGCATCATGCAGGGTCAGAAGATTCTGGGTACGGGTAGATTTTTTGGTGTCCTCTTTGGGCACTATCTTGTTTCTTATGCAGCAGAAGACATACCCGTGTCACCCATTGGATTTCATCTGTGAGCGTGATAAGATGACTGCGCTGGTGCTGAGCCGTCTCGGTGATCCCACCTTGAGCTGTATCAATAATAGCATCGACTTGAACGTTGGCTCGACGTAACGCTTCGGTTAGAATATCCTCGTTGTCGAGTTCAAAGTATACAACAGGCAACGTGGACTTTGTAATACTCATGGTGAAATGAGGAAGATGGTGCCGTGTGGGCTATTTATAGTGGGACGCTTTTGGTCTTAATGATGCGTTTAAACGGGTGCTTCTTTTGTGCTATTGCTATTGCAAACGCCGCTTTCCAGTTTATGCTTGAGATTTTCAACATCGGCGCAGTTTTTTTTTTATTTCCATATGGACCGGGCCCTTGTCCAACAATTTCATATG